>JAZGTJ010001357.1:0-58389 GCA_036877575.1 Botia almorhae | reverse complement strand
TTTTTTGGGTCTTATATTTTAGTTATATAAGTTGTGCTTTTTATACTGTGTGCATATTTAATAGTTTGTAAGTTTGTAACTAAGAACTGCATCACGGATTTCCCAAGAAACGATTTGCATATTTAAGGCCGTTATTACTGGATGTTATTTTACATTTACATTTACATTTACATTGACATTGACATTTATGCATTTGGCAGACGCTTTTATCCAAAGCGACTTACATTGCATTATACTATACATTGTTTTTCGAATATGTGCAATCCCTGGGATCGAACCCATGATCTTGGCGTTGTTAACGCCATGCTCTAACCACTGAGTCACAAAAAAGCCTGTGACTACAATTCCATTGAAACATTTAACACTAAGTACATCTAAACTGCTGTCTGACAATAACATGTTGGTGCATAACACAGGAAAACATGAAAGGAAAATTCTACCTCACCTGGCATTGGCTGGAATGTTGCCGGGCATTCTGCAAGAAGGTCTGATTTAAAAACTTTTGGAACAGTCTCTCTAGAACTAATTATTCTCACTTTGCCTAGAGAACAAACACATGCACATGAATAGATTACATTTCATACGTTTTGTAATCAAATGACAAGGTAAAAGTCCTCTTGGCTTTTGGTTACATTTAACCCTCACCACTTTTCTCCAGTATTGTGAATATAGACCCTCCACCAATGCCCATACTCTGAGGGTTTATGATTGACGTGCACACTAAAGCAGCAATGGCGCCATCCACTGCTGACCCACCCGACTGTAAAATATCTCTAGAAAGAAAATATTGTATATTAATGACAGGCTGGTTAAAGAGAAAGAGAAAAAGAGAGAGCGATTGTAAACAGTTAAAGAGGCATTTTGGAAAATGATTTACGGCAACAAAATAGGCCATTTCTGACCAAGACTTTTCTCTCTTCTGTTATTGTATATAAAAATCCACTGTAGCATTAAATGTATTCCTAAAAAATCAAAGTCTAAATGTGTAACCGCAAAATCACTTCCACCCTTATCAACACATATATCTTTTTTACTTAATGTATTTACATTTACAGTATTAACTAAATCTGAAATCATTAATCTTGCGGAATTTAGCCGTTTTAAAGAAGCCGTTATATTGAAAGAAGTTGTTGAAGGGCCATTCTTCAGTCAAAATAAGAGACGGAGATTGGTGTCAAGAGGATTAGTAGCCCATGAAGATACTCGTCTAATTAACTTTACAGTTTCAGCGTACATTCAGCCGGCTGTTTCACCTCTTTAGCCATTCATGTCCTGAAATTTACCCGACCTTGCTATCCCACGGGATTATTCCAGACCTAATTTATTTACCTTCTCCGAAATAATGTGGCATTTCACCGCATTTTATATGTTTGAAATCAAAAGATAAATGACTGGTAGCACAATGAAAGGCTTTTGAACTTATATGTGAAAGTTCAAACTTTAAATAATTTGATTTAATCGTACTGTCCCCAAGCATGCACTCAGTGGTTTTAAAAACAAATTCCAAAATTGCCAATAGGCTATTATAATCACTCACCGACCGATCTTTGAACAGGTTTCTGAATCGGCTGCCACTGCTGCTTTTTTGTAAAGTCCGTCAGAACAGTTCTCAATAAAGTGAGTCACGCAGATGATAATTATGATTAAAATGCATATCACCGGGATAGTTATACACAAGCAAACTCTTTCTTTTCGTCTGGCCATTTTAACTGAACCCGAAGCAGGCACGGTTCTTTGCGTTATCGTTTATCTACTATTCCAGAGCACAAGCACAGTGCGCAATTAGCCCTCCCCTTTCTGTGTTTGAACGCCTAATTCAGCGAACAGTTAAGGCACAGAGGTCGTTTATAAATAGGATTGCCTAAAGTCTTGTGTGAAATGGTGTATTTACCATTTGCTACTTTGTCATTTGTTGGACTTTTTGCGTTGTTTACTTTGAAACTACTCCTGGCGCAATGGGACCACCCCTAGCGGGGTTGTAATGTACAACTTTTTTAAGGGTTGGTTACCTCCCTGCATCTTTAACACATTTGCTACACCATTCCTGATGTCGAGTCTATAAGGGATGGAGTCAAATTACCGTGCATTCACTGTAAAAGGTGAAAATGTGCTGGTGTTACTTTAAGTTATTTCTTCCCGTTAAACCAGTTTTGTCAGGTTGATTTAGTCATGTTACATAATATTTTGACTTGAAATACGTACTTTTAGGGTACCTGACGAAAGATTTTAACAATGTGTAAAGAGGAACGTCTTACAATTTTTGTTGGGAATTGCAAGACTGTTTTATACAGTACATCCAAACTTTCATCACGTTAAAGTCATTATATATGAATATGTTTGAACGTTGCCATAACCTATAGAATAGTAGATTTTTTTAAAACTGTGCTCAGTATTTTTATTATATTTTATCTAGTTATATTATGCTGATAACTTAACTTTCATACACTTGATATAGTCTACATGTATTTAGTACCAGATGCCTTAAATATATCAACAATATAAAAATGTTTGGTTTTTCTATTCATCAAGAGGCTCCAGGTTAGATCCAAAGTACATATGCGTACAGTATAGCCCCCTGTAAGAAAACAAAA
The DNA here is from genome assembly GCA_036877575.1 of Botia almorhae. Lineage (NCBI taxonomy): Eukaryota > Metazoa > Chordata > Actinopteri > Cypriniformes > Botiidae > Botia > Botia almorhae. The sequence continues at coordinate 55,798 of JAZGTJ010001357.1, read as the reverse complement.
TAGCATTTCATTATATTCATGTAAACAGTTTCTGAGTATCAATATCTGCCTTCCACGTTTCGGTTTTAACAGCGAAAATCTTAGAGAAGAAAGGGGCTGGAAAAGGGGAGGCGCTTCGGAAAGCCTCGCCCCCGGACACAATCACACAGCACAACCGGAGTATGTTTGACGCAAAGGCAAGTTTTTTTTATCAATGTTGGGATAAATATTTTTAATCGACTTTTTAGTGTTGGAAAACGTGCCAGCTGTAATGTATAATCCCGTATGCCTTTACAAAACAAACATTGTAAAGCAGACTTCTACGAGTTCTACATACGTCTACGACTGGCAGGTTAAATGTTAAAACCAGTAAGACCAGGCCTAAGCCGACAAAAACAACTAAAAACATACCCTATTGATCTAAGACGCTAGTAATAACAGACGCAGCGCATTACATTTGTTACAATTTCCTTTGGAGTGACTCGTGCTACGTTCTCATGAGGAGATGTCAGGGGAAATTGTTTATTTGACGGTCGGTAAGCATCATGGGAATTGTAGGCCACGGAGATGTCACATGTAAATAAGAACAAGTGCTTTAATATTAAAACAACGCCTAGCGTGAAAATAAAGCTGTGACAGAGTATCCCATAACAATATGGCAGAAGTGTCCAAATGGGATTTTATTCTGTTTTATTCTTGGTGTTGTTTGTCCATGATAACTTGTGCAGTGCGGTGTGTGTCTTTAACAAAGGCTACGTGGACAACTGTACAGGTGGGTGTGCAGATGGCTGACCGTGACACCCCTTTTTTATGCGGTTTACGACACCGGCATGCATCAGTAACCTGCCCGGTAATATTTCTCAAGGGGAAGATCCATTTGAAAAGCAAATGTAATATATTATTATTATTTACTGTGTTAATGTTGTTGGTAGAAGCAGTATCATTTTCAAGTATCAATTTTAAGTATTCAGTATCAAATGTTTGCCTTCGATCGTTTCACCTGCCGATGTCTTCAGTACAAGACAGCTAGATGTTTTCAAGAAATTTAGGGTCTTTGTTTCATAAACGCCCAGATTTTAACGCTGTTGTGATGAGACGTCGGACATCTGTCATGCTGTTATCTGCCCTGTTCTCTTCGGCATTATGGACGTCGACTGACAGTATCGTACGAGCGTAACGGAAGAACTAAACTGCAATGAAACAGCTAAAGGGAGGTGTCTGACAGTGAAGTCTGCAGACGGGAAAACCGCCTGTGCTTGGCTGAACAGTCGCTTTACAATCTGTTAAAAAATAAGCACCGTAGCGTAAATCGTGTTTGTAAATCGTGTTTGTAAATGAACGACTGAATGCGCGTCTCGGGATGTTGTTCGGGCATTAACGGGTGAGACAAAAGCGTCGACTTGGTTTGATCGTGTTTTTGCATGTTTAGTTTCTTAATTTAAATGCTGCATTCAATGGCTTGGGTTTCTGTTCCTTTGTGTTTAGTGTTTGGTTATTACTATACGCATTCCCCCGCCGTTCCACTCTCGTAAATCCCATTTGTCTTGGTTGACAGCCGCCGGAGATAGTGGCATAAACCTTTGGTCTGTTTCTGTCTTTCATCTCTATTTAGTCTGTCGGGGCGCATTGCTTCCAAGGCGTCTTAATGCAACAGTAGTGCAACAATTCCCAGTTGTTTGTCAAGCAACTGGGTTCTCTGTAAGCAAATTTGTCATTTGCCTGGAGGTTTGTCTTATACATGTTTGTGTTTTTTGTTTGTTATCCGCATATATTTGTACAGTACGTATATGTATGTATTTGGTATTTAATTTTTTCATGACTATTGATTTTTGCAAGTGCAGTGCAGAGATGTGTTCCAAAGACTGCATTTCAATTGCCATGCATGTGTGCGGCAGTCCCCGTCAGTTTGAAGCTGCTTGTCTGTCTGTGAGTGTGTGTGGGGAGGGGGAGTTTGGCCAGAATGTGTGTGGGTGGTGTATAGAAATGATCATGTGGTCAAACCGGGCTGTCAAGGCAGGTGTGATGCGGTTTGTCTCTACACTGTGATGTTGCTGTATGCCATACTGATATTTTCTGCTGCATTTCACCATGAAATGCCCTTTATATCTCCTTTTCTCTCTCTGTCTCCCAGATGCCCTGAGGTGCACTGTGTCTCTCTGTGTTTGTCTGTGCTGAGGAGCAGGAAGCAGCTGAATTATATCACGGCAGATTGCTGTCAACATTTCCAAATGCAGCAAAGCGCATAGCAGAAACGTCCCTTTCATAAACCAAAGTGGTCACTGCATGACTAGAGTGATCTCACAACAGGCCAGTGAGCTGTTTGATGACGTGGAATTATCAGGCATAAAAATGGAAAGATGCTTTCAGACAAAAATGGATTTCAAAGGCAAGGCAGACGCTATATCACTTTATTGAATCACACAATCAGGCACTCCAATGCACAGTCCAACAAATAAGTGTGAAAGAGACAGTCGATATCAGTCACTTTAGACCTCAGATGTCTGTCTGAGTGTGTCCACGTCAGTGTATGTGTATGTGTGTTCTGTGTGGTGATGGAATGGTCTTTAGAGCAGATGAGGGAATGGGTGGCTGGTGGCATGCAGTCGGTACGGGAGTGTGAGTCCAGTGCTCTGGGCACTGTTCTTTGTCTTGCCCTTCTGTTTATCTGGTATTGCTACCGGGTGGGGTGCGAGCACACCACCCCTTCTCTCCGGGGAGGCTTCACCCCAGAGTCGCGTGGCAGCGCCTTGCCCGGTGGAGTCCTCAGCTCGGACCTCATGATCCATGGGGCTTCGTCGAAACTCAGTCGGGTGGGTGGGGCCAGAGGAGGCGGAGTCAGCGAGGAGGAACTTAACGGCTTTGCCTATTGCCAGTCACCCGATTGCTTCCGTTGCACAAAGCCTGGTGAGGGCCTAAACCAGCGACTCTACCACAATCTGCAGGAGTATGCTAAGCGCTACACCTGGGCCGGAATGGGCCGCGTGCACAAGGGTGTACGCGAGCAGGGGCGCTACTTGCTGTGCAATCGGCCCTCCATTCAGAAACCAGAGGTCTTCTTCCTGCCAGACCTTCCTTCTGCTCCATTCTTCTCAAGAGAGGCACAGAAGCACGATGTGGAGCTTTTGGAGAGAAGTTTTCCTGCACTACTGGCTGAATTTGAGAGCGTGTACCGCCTGCCGTCCAGTCGGACTGGCTCCTCACTTCCACTAGGTTGGAAGGCTAATAGCACACCGCGTGGCCAATGGTGGACCTTCTATTTGGTGAACCAGGGTACTCCAATGGTGCTGAATGCAAGGCGCTGCCCACGGGCATGGAGGGTACTTGGGCAGCTCCGTACCTTTATTGCTAATAATGTGTTTGGCAATGCCTGTTTCTCAGTGCTCAGTCCTGGAGCCACCATTACTGAACACTACGGCCCAACTAACGTACGTCTGCGCTGCCACCTCGGTAAGATAGAAAACATCAGAAATATAATTAATACATACACTACCAGTCAAAAACGTTGAGACTGCCTTACCCATTCTTTATTATTACTAATTTACACATTTTAGAATAATAGTCATTAGATGTATCAAACAAATGTAAGTATGGAAAATTAAGTGTATTTTAACAAAAAATGTTAAACAACACGAGATTCTTTATTGTAGACATGCATAAGCTTAACATTTTCTGCTTTTAAAACTAACAATGTATGCTGCCGGCTTGTTGGCTGCTTATTTATGCATAGACATAGACTATTTGTATACATTTATATTAGTCTACAAAACTAATGTTGGGCTTTATATTGATACATAAAATCAGTTAGTTTTGACTCTTAGTGTATGTCTCATATATATCTGAAAGCAGCAATACATGTGTTGGAGTCTGTGAGCCTGTTTAAGGTATAGCGATTGTGTGTGTGTGTGTGTGTGTGTGTGTGTGTGTGTGCACATGCAGGACTGAAGGTGCCCCCTGGTTGTGAGCTGGTAGTTGGTGGAGAGCCGCAGTGCTGGTCTGAGGGAAGCTGCCTGCTATTTGATGACTCTTTTCTCCACACTGTGTTTCATGATGGTAAGACAGAAGTTATATGTAGAATGTATTATACATATACATATAAAATACAAAAGAATATATTGCATGTATATAATATATAAAAAAAATAAATTAGAATATAAGTATATAGAGATGTGTGGATTTCTTTAGCCTTTTCAGATAGCATTTATTAAGCAAATTCACAAACTACTAAGGCTAGCATCATTGCTCATACTATTGCTCATGTTTGCTCATACATATTTATTCAAATTTCTAACCCTAAATACAATCCTTTGGCAAGTAACTCATCTTGCACCATTAGTGCTACAGAGTCAGGCTGTTACTCTATAAATAAGGGATTAGACTTGATGATAAAAAGGGAAACAAAATTCCTATAGTCTATGAGCCTGTTTAAGGTATAGCGATAGCGATACTTTTTAGACTTACATTGACTATAGACTATATAACATACAACATGCATTAAAGGAGAGACCTGAACCATATCCAGGCACCAGAATATCATAGAGACATGGAGATGGGCCAGAAAATACCTGGTAACCCCTCAGAACAACTACCTTAGCAACCACATGGCAACACCCTGAACATCCACCCACAACATTGTTAAATCGTGGCAATGAGTTCTCCATGGGCATGTGGGTATTTACCAACAGCTTCATAAATTTTGAATGTGTGTGTGATTGTGTTCAGGTTCTGCAGAAGATGGCCCTAGAGTCGTTTTTATGGTGGACCTCTGGCATCCAAACGTGGCCGCAGCTGAGAGACAGGCACTGGACTACATCTTCACCCCTGGACGCTGAGGGTCAGAAAAGGTGGAACACAAATGGGATGCTAATTTCCACTGAATTATCAGTATAAGATGGGAAAGATAGGTTATGAGGATAAGCACATCAATCTCCTCCTCTAGTATCTGTATTTATCTGACTTTCCCTCTTAGCACTGCGGCACTGGAGACTAATGTACCATCACTCTTGTACATTATCAATGTTTACAGACCACTTCTAACCTTAGCAAAAAACCTTCTGGAGACGTTTGCTTGAGACAAAGCCCTTGAGCACTTTCACCCGCCTTTCATTTTGTTCTTGCTAGTCAGCTGCAATTGGCAGGGTCTCATTGTACCCAATAATTATCACATTATCACTTCACCTCGAGCATCAACTGTCAACCGCACATGCAAATGCACTTTTATTGACTCTGGTTGCTATGGCCAGGTAGGACTGTATAGAAAGCACAGTACAATGTTTGGACTGTACATTTTTACTGAGGTTAGGCTTACGTAAACTAAGCAAAACAGTCGTAAAACGAAATATGCTGCAGTGACGAGTGATTTGACATTTATAACAGATGTACGGGGATGTATAGCAGCGATGCTACAGTAGGTGAGGTAAAGCACTACCAGCTGTTGTGTTAAACAGCCTCTGTTAAATGCACTAGTGGCAGTTATTCTGCCTCGCTTAAGCCAGGGTCGGATCGTTCCAATGAGAAAGAATGAGAGCACATTAGATCAGCCTGCTATCCATTTTATTCTTTCCTACCCTGAGTTTTCCAATAAAAAATTACGCATCGATCGCTTTGTATCTCTGACAACAAAAGTGGGATGTGATGCTTAATATTTTAGAAAATGGCTGTTAATATGTGCTAGGTTCAGCCTAATTGTGCTTTGTTGTACTGCTTGTAAACAGAGCTTTCGTGGTTCATGCATTGATATTGGTACATTCCTTTTGTATGAAGAGAGATTGATGACAGAGAGTTTCGTGAGAAGTGACATTTTATATCATTGTGTGACTTTTATATCATTGAATTGACTGTTGCAGTCAATTTTATGACAATGTTCCTACTTCCATGTTTCCAAACTGTGTGCCATGGACTTACTTTGCAATGGATGAGTAATTCTGTAGATTTAATAAAGAACTCATTTAATATGTGGCAGCTGCATCTTTTTCTTTGTCAAGTTTTGTATATAAATGTTCACAAATAGCATAACATATATAGTGGGCTTCTGTATTTATGTCAGTTATGCTTTGATTGGGTGTGTGTGGGTATCAAAAAAAATCTTTATCTTCTTTGCTTTAATGACCTGCTTCTTTTCATTTAAATACCTGGCACCTCTAACATTCTTCAAACATTAATGCAATATGATGGATTTTTGGAAGATTTGTATATGGGGGTGGCAGGTGACTGGGTAAAATTGTAAAAGGCAGCCATTATCAGACGGGAGATTTACATAACTAACCTCTTTTGCTAACACAGAGGGAAAGCAAGATAAATAGTAGATGAATGAAATGGCAGATGAAAGGCAGCCGTAATCCACCTACAGTGCATATCTGCTCTCTAGATAGTGTTTTGCAGAGGTTGCAAATCTAATATTCAATTCCAAACAAAAGTTATGCAATGAGAGATTTGCATGGAATAGTTTTCTCGTATGAGTATTATTGATTTTGTAACCATTGTGTACAATCTTAACAGACAAACTGGTCAAAGGAAAGTCTATATAATATTCAGAGTCAAATCTACCCTCTTTTGCCAGGTTGACACTATAAAATATACATTCAAATTTATAGATAAACCTCTGTATACTGTTCCTCAGTGTGCTAAGGAAGATGGACCAATCTTTTGTAATATCACATCATGGACGCCAGGGGGGGCTAGAGTAGTTCTCACTCAGTAGAACAGGGCGACGGGGAGCCTGAACGTGTCTACTTGTCTTTTAAAGGTTAAGGTTGAGGTATCTAATTGGAGGAGCAAGGCTTTTGTCAACAAAAATGACACCTTTAACCAATAGCAGTGTCTGAGAAAGATGGCTGTTAGGGAATGCAACATACTGGAGCTGTCTACAGCAGCTATGAAGACTACTGGGCACATTACCTGTGCTACAGCTGACGGGAATTCATGGTTTATGCGTCGAAGAAAAGACCCTGACAAACACAGAACAGCGTTTAACCTAGTAACACTGCATGGCTGAGTTGCACAATAAATAATATCAAATGACATTTTTAATTTTAAAGTACACTTATTGTGTAAACATTTATTTTAGATTTACTCTTTTTGGTGCTTGTTTGTTGTGCTCGGTTCAGAATTAGAGAACAGACTAGTTTCTCTATTACAGGAATACTTCACCCAAACATAAAAATCCTGTCATTTACACAGCCAATGTCATTTCAGATGTGTATGTGTTTCCTCTGTGGAACATAAGCTTAGAGCAAACTGCTCAGTGTTTGTTTGTGTGTGTGTGTGAATGAGGGCTTTCAGGAGTGAGACGAGGAATATCAACATGGCAGAGGTGGATTTCTGAGTTTAAATGTCATGTATTATGCAGGTTACCTCAGTTGTGGGTCATAGAAAATAAATGGACTATAAAGTGGCCTGAGGCTGGGATGTCCTACACAAGAAGCTCAGTGGGGGATGCAGTGTTTAATCAAGTGAAAATCTGTGGGCGAGAGAGGAGAATTTTTCAACATGATGCGTTCTGAAAACGTTCTCACCCCAGGAAGAAACAACATATTCAGGATGGTGGAATTGAGGGAATATCAATGAAGATATACAATATTTCTTGGTTTATACTAAGAATGTGATTTAATGGGGAATACTTTTTTTATTGTGGTTTGGGGTTTTATTGTGATTTATGGCTCTTATTCTGCATATCAAAAGATGATAATACGCATTTTGAACAATAATAAAAATATAACATGCTATGAAATTCTTTAGATATATAAATCCAGTGGACTCAAATAGTCCACATAATAGTACATGTTTTGTTTGATTTCTCACACAGAATCCCATTGTATTCTGCAACAAAAATAGCTTTTACGTACAAACTTTGAGACAGAAAGATCTTTACAGAGACAGAACGATCTTTCTTATTGCTTCCTTATTCCTTTTCTTATTCCATGTTTTGGATCTATTGTTTTGATGGGTCCATTGATTTTGCATAAGTTATTGGTATATTGTGTTTCATCACTCCCGGAGGTCACACACAAATAAACACACACACACAGGCATCTGATGATGCACAACATACGTTCTCTGTGTCCTCTCTCTCTTTTTTGGTTTATATCCTAACCCATCTCCCCTTACCTACGCGTCCTACCAGAACAGCGCTATGCCGTTTTAGAGAACAATCAGGTGGCACCAACTTCGAGACGAGATCTCAACTGCATCATTTCCTTAGTCCCATCGAGGAGGGTACGATGGACTCTCAACCCCTCCGACAGGGTTATTTTATTCGTATGATAAAAATGTGACACATCGGAGGTCAACCTTTACCTTCAAGGGCATTTGACTGGGCTGAGAATGAGTTTTACGCTGCCCAAAAGCGAATCGACGACCTCTTTGCTGAGATCCTCCGCACCGCCCAGGAGAGCTGCTCATCATCCCGACCATCCCGGAGCCCGCCGGATACATCATCAGCGTTCAGCGGCGTCGTCTGCGGCATCTGGAGCTGAGACCGCCTTAGAAGAGTCCTTCTGGACGGCGGATTGCGATGCGAGCTCACGGAGACCCTTGTGTCACCCCTCACTGGTCGGTAACCGGAATAGCGCAGAGAAGAGCCACCCACAGCACTCCCACGGACACGCTCTTTCCACGGCTCACAACCAAGAGAACCTGTCGGAGCTCCCAGGTGTAAGGGAGCGCAAGACAGCCAGACGACACCACCATCATCACCACCACCATCATCACCATAACCACCATCATCACCACCGCCACCGGTCCACACGGGACGACCTGCCCCAAGAGCCCAGACCAAAACACTCTCACGCCGCTCGCATGCCGACTAGGACTCAATCTTTCTCTGAGTCTAGGGACGAAACTGCTCTCTTTTTTGAGTCACCCCATCTAGACCGAGCTCGACCAGGGTCATCAGCGAGCAGAGACGCGCGTCCGCCCTCCACCGCATCATCCTCGCCGGTTCCCGCGTCCTCCAGCCGCTCCTCCCGGAGGTCAGGGACGTCCAGCGCAGCATCCTCCGAGGCAGACTTAAACCTGCGCCCGTACCTCAGCTCAGTGTTTGGACAGGTAAGGCCAGACCACATGTGTTTTTCCTAATAGGTTTGACTACAATAAACTCTAGACTATATTTACACAAGGCCTTTAAACTGTTATGGGACCTTTTAGATGCCACAAGTGGGCAGGGCCTTCACAGTCCCAAAAACAACGTAAGAAATGATGATGGTCTGGCGTATAGGATACTAGATCTGTGTGTCATGAACCTAGATATATACATTAAGAAGAAATGTTATTAAGGGACATCCAATAAGCCATTTGATTAAGTAAATGTTAATTTATTTTACACAGTGTCTTAATGCTTACTGTATGCTTTCTGACAGTAAACAGCTATAAACTGAGAATTAATTACCTAAATAATGAAACAGACATTGCTAAAGGCATGAGCTCTGGTGTTCCTTTATTAGTAGGCATTCAGAGATTTAATAGAAGAGATCCTGTTTGTGATATGCAAATTAGGTATCGCAGAGAGAGATTCTGTGTTTTAGTGATTAAAAGGTGTTATGCTTTCTCATGGCACCACAATAATGGCTTTGATGCTGCTTTGCTGTGGTTATAAAACACGCACACACACACACTCGTTTTCAGCAATACTAATGTGAGTCTTTCTATTATGGGTATTCAGGAAGCTTTTAAAACTGGCCTATCACAACAAATCAGAATCCACATTAATAAGACAAACCTCATGTTGAGTTAAAAGGTGGAGATGAACTGGAGGGTTAGTCTGAAAACACAGACTGAATCAGACCCTTTAATTAGATCTCGCTTTAAAATCACATTCGTTTTATAACAGCTAGAGTAATACAAATGGTAAAATAGTTAGATTAAAGGGGTAAAATAAACCTGCGGCCAGCTAGAAAATACGGGCAAAATAGACCAATTATAAGCTTCAAGGTCAGAGCTGTGCTCACTCTCCATCTGCCTTTGTTTTTATACTGTAGTGGTCCTTGTACATTTTTGTAATCGTAATAACAGTGAAGGCTACAACTATTACGTTTGGTTTGTCTGCACATTTTGTTCAAGTCTTTTATGTTTTTGCTACCCCAGCTGTCGATCATCATTATTATTGCCTATACTGTATTATGCATGTCCAAAATGATGGAGAATGTCATTGGCATCCGTAGAGGAATCTCACTTTTACTGGAAAAACCTTCTGTTCACAAGTATGTTGTTTTGGCTGTTAGCGTCAGACACTGTATGAATCAGTGAGGCTGGCCTGGAGTGTCTCTGTTTCTCACTGTTTGTGTGTGTGTGTGTGTGTGTGTGTGTGTGAGTGTGTGTGTGTGCCTGCAAACACACAATTTATCAGAAACGCAGTGTAATAGGGTTGAGATCACAGGGGTGACACATTCTCTGTCCCTTTGTCTGAATTCCTAACACATGCCTTTCAAAACAAGGACGACAAAAATGTCCTTAAATGTCAATGCAGCTCTTTCCCACCATAAATCTATTTCATGGCAAACCAGATATGGTCTCCCCTTCTTTTTAGTGTTGTTTTTAGCATCACACCTATTATGTTCCTTTATATAGATGCATGTGTGTGTGTCATTTCTCAAATATGTTTTTGTATCTATTGTCAAAGATGCCCCTCCTCCTTTTTGTACTGATGTGTTTTCCGAGGTCATGTTGACCTTGTCATTGTCTGCTGGGAGATCAAGAGCCACATATAAAAGAGAGGACTTATAGAAGAGAGAGAGAATAAAAGAAAATATAAAGAGAATGGATTGGATAAATTGTTATTTATTTGTTCAGATGGCAATATTGTATGTTGTATGTGAATGTAAGTACAATGTAATACACTAAGTTGCAAATACTAAGAAATGTGAAGTCCATCTTCAAATCATGAGAATAGTAGGTTTCAATTTTCTTAGGTTTTGGTTTTTCTTTTCTGTGTGACTTGTTGTGACACCTCACTGGAAAACCATTTGAAACAAGTAAAAATCCACATGTGAAATGGTGAAGATTAAGTTAAACAGAATAGGTATAATATCATAAGTGATATCTATGCAGACTATCATCAATATATGTGGGCATGGCTCACATCATGTGTAATAATTATTAGTTAACTTGAGTGACAGCACAGTAGGTTCTCCAAGTCATGAGGTGTTTAGAGGTTAATTAAACACCTTCATCTTACTGCATCTTCACAGGTCTTACTCACTGGTTTTACTCTCCTGTCTCCTGTATGTTCTTATGACATTAATTCTGTGTTTCTCAGCACTCCTCTGTACAACTGTACAAAAGATCCTGTTAAATCAAGAATTAATTAGATGAACATAAAACGGTACAGTCTGACATTAATGACAACTGAGATCCTACAGTGTGACATGGCTTATAGCTGGGATACACAATTGTAGTCTTACAAGCAACAATCATAAAGGATTCTTAAAAAATTGTACAGTGTGCACCCAGCTTTACAAAAAAAGTTAAAAAGCAACTACTGCACTTTGTTTTATAAGTTAAAAGCAAAATTATACCCCTGAAAGATGCTTTAGTACCCCTGGCTGAAAATAACTGCTTTGAAGTAATTCTCTAATCCGAACATTTATCCTGTTACAGTAAGAGTTATGAAGAGTTACTTAGGAACTGCCTTTGCAGTTGAATTTTTGCCAGGGTGTGCAGGTTTTAGGTGGGAATAGGTGTACGAGTAAGGACTGAAAGAAATTGTGTGATAAGTAAATTATTTGTGTTCAAATGTGTGTGTGTGGTCCTGGTATTTACTATGTTTTAGAGACCAAATGTCCCCCCAAATATAGTAATACCAGTCAATTTTGACCTTGTGGGGACATTTCGTACTGTAGATCCCCATGAGGAAACAAGCTTATAAATCATATCTTGTGATCATTTTTGACACACACCTACATTGTGAGGACCAGCCAGCATTCCCCATGAGGAAAACTGAACATATAAAGCATACTAATCATGCTTTTTTGAAAATGCAGAAATGAGAATAAAAATTAGAGTTAGGCTTAGGGGTAGGGTGAGGGTTAGAGGATATACAGCTTGTATAGTATAAAAGCCATTATGTCTATGGAAATGTCCCCACAAAGCATAAAAACTTAACATGTGTGTGTGTTAAGCTTGTGACTACATCTGCTGACAGGATGAGAGCTGACACATAAGCAAAGTAGGCTGAGCCTTGAAGTTCACAAAGATCTTGAAATAGGGATGGAGGGATGAGTAAAGAAGAGGAGAGGCAGGAAAGGGCTTTTGCTCCTCATTTTTTGTCTTATGATGAATCATCTTATCTGGAAAAATGAGAAGGGAGTATAGAGATGGATGTAGTGTGACAGATAAACAGATGTGTGTGTGTGTGTGTGTGCATGAAAGAGAGAGATAAATTCTTGTAGTTTTCAAATATCTTGTAGGATATTTTTAAATAAGACAGTTCTGCTAAAAAGAATATTTTGTCATAATTTACTTACCCTCACTTGTATTACTTTTTTCATTCTGTTAAACACTGATAAAACATTTTTTAAAAATGTTGCCCATACAATTAAAAGTAAACTGTGACTGAGCCTGTCAGTAACATTCAGCACAACAGCTTCTTTTGTGTTATCTTTTGTGTTTATATAGAAACCTATACCCTAAAAATTTGCTGTTACACCTTGGTGTAACTGTCCCATTAGGAAACAAAAGATGGCCAAAAAATTACTTTTACAGTATCTGTGTAACAGACAACAGACTAACATAACGGATCTTTAATTGGCCTCATGATAGGATGACCTGTATATAAAAGCATGGCTGTGACATTTCTAAGAGGATTATAAAAGTTAAACTCACAATAAAAGACAATAGGAGTGCACAACACATCATCTTTCTATGATGTCATTTGTGCCATGACATCATTATTACTGTTAAAGAATACCCATATTGTGCGCTATATAATATAATGATAGTATCAGACGGTGATATCATGGTATATTAACAGTTGTGGCCTACTGGTTAGTGAGTTGGGCTTGTAATCAAAAGGTTGCTGGTTTGATTCCAGCACTAGGGGGTTGCCATGGAAATACAACAGTACTGTTGGGTGTTTTTGTGCAAGTTATTTTAGTACTAAAAACAGAAGGTAACAAGTCCATGATAGTGCAGGACTGAGGCTAAGTGTGTGTGTGTGGTATTTTTAGCCGTCTGTATAAATGATTGTTTGGATTAGAGACCAGGCCTCCGACTGTGACAATGGTAATATGCATGTTTGAATGAGACACACTCTCCACCCATCCTCTTAAACACACACACACACCGAGACAGAAATGTTTCTTCTTTGATTATTTCTTCCTCTCTAATCTGCAGGTTCTTTTGTTATATTCTAATCCGTTTATTATAAATGTCTTCCTCTCTTCTCGCTGTTAATGGTAGGGGAAGATCTCTGTGATAGTGAAGCAACCCACACTGCCCTGATTTCCAATATACTTTGATTTATTGAAGGACACATAAACTTTGGATATCTGACACAAATTTTGGATGTCTAAACTTACAGAAACGTGCTGTTTTGCCCCATTTTTCCTAGTCGTGTTAGCCACATTTCACTGTGTGACCTAGATTTTGCAGTAATTATCAGTAAAAGCCAACTGCATTTTTGGTATAATTTGGGCGTACAGTCTTCGCATGAATTCCAGCTTTCAAGGCAATTCTTTGAGCGATTTGAAAGCCACTATGAATTCCAACTAATAAGCCGTAATGACTCTGTAAGCCTGTAAACCTCATTCCACACTATCAACAAAAGACAGGAGTGATTTTATTATTTGAAAGGCATCCCAGTTATCTTTGTATGCATGTGTTCTGGTTCGCCCACATTTTCTGAATAGCAGATGTCACTGCTGCTTATTAGTGGGTTTGCTAAATATAAATAGTTTTTACCATTGTGTATTCTTTTTGGTTATTTGAAAAAATGCATTAACTTATCAAGTATTACATTCCACCACATAACTTATCCTGCACTGTTTATGCTGTTTCTGGACATGTATTGTTGAGACTTGTTTAGTAGGGATGTGCTATTAGTGATACAATTTTGCCCTGGATGATAAGACAGCAAATAAAATCCCATAGACTACATTAAAGGAGATCTGAGTCATATCAGGCCCATAGAACCGCCTAGCAACCATCCAAAATACCCTCGTAACCACAAAAAACAATGTACTTGAAACCACTCAGAACACTGTAGCATGGTGCCAGGACGTTTCGCAACAAATGACCTGGGAAACATCACATTTATTTCAAATGTAATTTACTTGTCATTTTTTAGAAGTGCGCTAAGCAGATTCATATAAACATCTGCAACAAACATCTGCTTTTGTCCATGTCTTAAATACTGTATATATGAAAACATATTGTATATACTGTACATTCATAATACATACTATATACTTCCAGTCCAGCTTCTAAATATTAACTCTAATTCGCAATCTATTGAATACCATTTGCATATCAATTTAGTTTCTGCCTCACATCTATGGACTGCAGTAATTTCCTTTTGAAAACCATTTGGGGTGCATTGTGGGTTACACAGTGAGGCAGAGCACATTAACTGCACATTAACTCCACTGCTATTAAAACAGATTATATCTCCATTCTTCTCTGTGTCTTTTGTTGTCCCTCACTGTCTCTGCCTATCACATGCTCCCTTTGCCTTCCTGTCTGTTTATAGTTGCTGTGAGAGTGTATAGATCTAGTGCTAGTCAGTCTACACAATGTGTTTAGTAAACTGTCATGATGAATGAATGGAAAATGTTGGCTGGATTGCTTTTATTATTAATGAGCAAGCTTTCTCAGTATGTGTCGCACACACATGCACACATGCACCCCTAAATGACAACACAGAGGCTGTGTGAGGAGGCATAAATAAAACAATCATTGTTTTGTGACTTCATGTGTTTGTATTATGTATAAGAGCAATGTGGTATTGATTTCTTAAGGCGGTCCAAAATAAAGAAAGAAAAGAAAATAAACAAATGGCATTTTCTGAAATGTTATTGTTTTTACATCATAAATTATAAGCATCGCATTTTAAATGTGAAGTTTAATTGAATTTTATCATATTTGACGTTAATTATAAATCTGAGTAATTAAATACTTTCAGTATTTGGTAAGTCCCTTTGGAATGTTGCTTTAATGACATCATGCACTCAAGCTGGACTCCACAGGTTTGTTTAAAACCTGACGATCCGTGTTATCCCAGCATGACCTGCGTGTCTTGTGTGCTTCAATAGAAGCAAAGCACTTCAGTTATTTTTTGGCCTTATTTGCTTATTTTGTGACCTAGACATGCAGAATCATGTTCATTTTCATCCATTTCATGTATGTTATTTTAGGCCCTCAAATCTATCAACCTAAAACATTTAATTTGTCTTGGTTTGAATTAGATTTTAAATCCAATACCTCAGACTAAACTGCCCCTGAAACAATGCAGAGAACAAGGGGGGATACTGCTGATATATAAGAAGTGAGCAGATGTTTGCATACCTTAATTATTGGTTTATTATGAGTGTGTTCCTCCTAAATCTTTGTTAAGAACTTCAATAACGGTGTCTCAACGTCCCTCTATCAGTGCAACTGTCCCTCATCACCATTAAAGAGTGTCTGTGTCTGTTAAAGTGTAAAAATGTACAGCAGTAAAACGTTTAACTCAGGGAGATGTGTTAAAGCAAAGCGTGGAGGGAAATGGCCTTCGGGTGATTGAAAGATACGGCTTTCTGAGG
This sequence comes from Botia almorhae, assembly GCA_036877575.1. NCBI lineage: Eukaryota > Metazoa > Chordata > Actinopteri > Cypriniformes > Botiidae > Botia > Botia almorhae. Next base: position 40,091 of record JAZGTJ010001357.1, on the reverse strand, counting down.
TATGCAATTAAAAGCTCAAGGATCTTGTAACTAAAGCAAAGCAAAATAAGCAGAACCCAGATGAACAATTGGGTCAAGGAGGGTTTAATTCCCTAGTACAGGCCCTCACACTCAGCTAGAGTCAACTTTACATGCTCTGTAATGCTATTTTGTTCTTGTAGCGCAGCTGATGTTGTAGCTCAACTATTCTGACTGATTTCTTGCACCGTTTTTATTTTATATCAAATTTTATATCAACATTTTTATTTTATTTTTATTTCTTATTTATGCTATCCTTTTTTTATGCATCTGTTGTGATTATTTTTTTATTATTATTTTTGTGTGTATAACACTCTGATTTACCATTGTGTATCAAATGTGCTATATAAATAACCTTGCCTTGCACCAGCAACATCAAGGTTATGGGTTTGATTCCCAGGGTACAGACATACTGATAAAATGTAGCTTAATGTGACGTAAAGTTTCATTTAACCATATGCAAAATGAATGAATAACTGCACGCAATGATTATAGGTTAAATACAGTCCATAAAAGACTTTAATGCTACTTTGTTATCTGTATGTAAACATACGTAAGCAATACGCTTACATCACAGTTTCCTTTATTTTGGTCTGTAAATCAGGTCGCATGTTTTTGCATGTGTGTGCATGAATGTTGTGGTCTTATGGCAGTAAAGACAGTGTGTTTACACTTCTTTCCTTCACAATGGTTAACGCTACAGGTTCTGTTCTCTATCTTTCTTCCTCTCTGTCCTCTATCGCCTTTAAAGGTTGTCACCGTTAGGTGAGGAGATTTTTTTTCACTGTCTTAAACATGTTGCCGGGATTTGTCCAGTTAGCTGTGACGCTTGAGAAATGCCACGGTCATGTGACCAAACCCAGGACCACCTCTTCTTTTCTTTAAATTATAAAACAGGTCTAATTCAGGTTTAGTCTGCATTTGAAAGGCTAGTTTTTAGTCTAGCATAGAAACAAAGGGCACTTTGACTGATTTAGACGCACTGATAAAACAAGGTTTTCTTGTAATGAAACCATCTACGGAAGAACTAGATTGTCTGGATGGCTGTTTTATTGTGAGGGACTGAGATTTACTGTTTTTTGGTGACTGGTCTTTGCTGATGTTTTAACATTATTCTTCTATTCTGTGTTTTTTTGTACCAGAATCGAGAGTTGCGACCAGAGGAGATCGATGGTGAGTTTTTCCGTCCTGCTGTGTTTAACGGCCATCAGTTTTATGAATTGATTTGTAGAGCATAGTTTAAAAAATTTGGCTATTTTAGCTACTACAAATTTATATAAACTGAATTACTGCCATGTTTTTCAATTAAAATATTCTTATATGTAACTCAGTCTTTACTTAAACATTGACTTTGAAAGAGTTTTGTTTGTCTTGATGAGTGAAGAGTTGCGAGAAGCTTTCAAGGAGTTTGATAAAGATAAGGATGGTTTTATCGGCTGTAAAGATCTCGGGAACTGCATGAGAACTATGGGCTACATGCCCACTGAAATGGAACTAATTGAACTGAGCCAACAAATCAACATGAATCGTAAGTTTCTGTGTGCACACTATTAACTTATCTGTAATAATTTGCTTTTGGCTTTTATGTTTATTGACATCAGTGTATATCTCAGTAGGTGGCCATGTGGATTTTGAGGACTTTGTAGGATTGATGGGACCTAAACTCCTGGCAGAAACAGCAGACATGATTGGCATTAAAGAGCTAAGAAATGCCTTCAAAGAGGTCAGTGGAGAGGTATACAGACATGTATGTCCACATATATAATTATTCAGAGATAAATATGCACATTTCTATACTTCCTTTATGACTTACTGTCAGTTTGACACAAATGGAGATGGAGAGATAAGCACAGGAGAGCTGAGAGAAGCTATGAGAAAGCTGCTGGGACAACAAGTAAGTGCCTGATGCCTTGGAGCCTATGCGTGAATGCACTTAAAGGGATAGTTCACCCAAATATGAGAATTCTGTTCTTGTTTACTCATCCTTGTGTAGTTCTAAACCTGCTCTTAATTTGTACACAGAACCTGGAGGAAAATTGTAAAAATTCTTTATGCATCTCTTTCCCATACAATAGCATTTAATAGTGGCCACATCCATCCACTATAGAAGTATTTGCATGACATTATATTCTTCTCAGCTTTCCAGGCATGGTCACTATAAACTGTTGTTGCATGAAAAAGAACTGCGTAAATATATCTTAACATGTCTCCAATGTGTTCCACAGACAAAATAACAAAAAAACTGCAAGTTTAAAAAAAATATATTTTTTGGGGACTGTTCCTTTAAGTCACTTTTTACAGCATTTAATGTATTGGGTAGGTTGGACATCGAGACCTGGAGGACATATTAAGAGACATTGATTTGAACGGAGATGGCCGAGTAGACTTTGAAGGTAAGAATGCAAATAGCATTGTTATAATGAAAATAAAAAAGAAACAAGAGTAAAATCTCTTTCCTTTTTTCTCTCTGTCCTTTCTAGAGTTTGTGCGAATGGTGTCCCGCTGAAGGGGGGGTTATGGTGTCTACAATACAAGAAAATGAGATGCTGTACTGCTTCCTGCTGGTCAAAGCAGACAGAGTATTAGACTACTGCAAGAATAGCCTTGCTGAGCCGGTGTTTTATGGCATATAAACTGAAAACTGGACGTTTACATAGAAAAACAAACTGATGACCACTCATGCATATACACGAACACATATACACGTATACTGTAGCCAAGTCTCTGCACTTTCAACCATGCAAGACCAAACAATACATGTTTTAACTTGCACATTTGGACAAGGGTATCATGCTTGATTATGGCAATATTAAATTATGTGTTGTCCCTATTGTTAAATATATGTGTCTCTGTGTGATAAACTAGTTGAAGAAAATGACATCTGAGTGTTGTATAGTCACATTCTGTGATTTCTAAAATGTTTTCTTTTTTTACAGTTATTTAATGGCATGAATACATTGACCGCAAATGTTAAGTCATAAGTCAAGCTCAACTACCTAATGCGACTGCGATATTTTAATTTTTTTGTTATAAAGACTAAAACAATTAGCCTGTGTTTTTAGAGCATATGCCTTTAAAACAAATATATACCACTGTGCAATATAGTTGGTTTCACTTACATTGTAAGGCGGAAATCAAACCAGATTTGAAAAAAACTGTTGCTGGGTAAATTCTTGCCCTACATGATTTTAAAGACTTAATTTGAACACATAACTGTGCTGTTTCTAAGTTTAGATTTATTTGACCAGATTTCCTTTTTTTAGTGGCCATGACATACTTGTAAGGCAACTAATTTTGAGAGCAATCACAGAGGTCTACTTGAAGCAATGCAAAGTATTCATATACATACTGACAACATCTAATCATCACATGCTTGAGAAACAGACAGTCAAGATTCATTTCTTGGAACTGAACCTCTTTACGTCTGATTGTGTGATTTGTGTCAGACACATTGGTAGTCTTAACTGTAATCTGACTTCTTGCATGCCAAAAAGACCTTCATATGTAATATATTGGTTTTAATACATTGTAACAAATGAAGCAAATAAAAAATAAGTGTCTGGTAATTCAGCAGCTTGTTTTCCTCACTAAACTCACCAACAAAGAGTCATGCTTTTATGTTAAAAGTCATGTTACTGTAGTTAAACAGTATAGCAACCAAATATCATGGTTAAAATATGGTTAGTGTAGTGATAAATTTGTGATTTTATCATAGTATATTATGCCTTATAACTGGTTAAACAATGGTTTATTTTTGTAAAAGGGCTTTTCTTGGCTTAGTGACAGACTTTCGTTTTTATTGTGTTTATTTTAATTAATTGATAAAAGATTTTCTTACACCTCCTATTAAAAATGTTATTTATAAACAAAAGTAGCAACAGTTTTGCTGGTGTCTGCTCAGCTGTTCTCCAAATCATTCAGCAGCGAGCATCACTTTCCCAGAGGCTGGAACAGACTGTTCATGTTGTCATGGCAACGGTTTTTTTTCCTCCGGACCAAAACGGGACAGAATTTTCTTGCTTTTTATTTTGAATGCGGTATAACAGGCCTAAAAATAATGCCATCGTGTGGTAAAAACATGCAATTTGACTCATGATGGATCGGTCTTTACGTCTTACATCTTCATCTTCACATCATAAATTTGAATTTTTACCTTTGCAATCTGGGACACTGTTGCATATAAGCTAATAAATGTGGACGCCTGCATGTACAGCTGTAGTCATACCAGGAAACATTATTCTGAAAACTTAATATATGTTTTAATTCATATCTTTTCTATTATGTAGAAACGCAATGCATATTTTATAAATTCAGTCACTACATTTGAACGGTTGATTTGTATAATATCAAAGTTGGTCCAATAACCGAAACAAATAAAAAAGTTGGAGTCAAATCTAATTGCCCATTCATCTACCTGTTTTATATGATTCTATACATCTACCTAATCCCACCCACCGATATTTGCGTGTATAAACCAATAACCAATAAATTGTAGCCAGCTAAAATATGCTAGGAAGTGAGTGAAAGTTGATACACTTGATTCGCTGCTTCTGGACACTTCCATACATCGCGATTGGTCCATTTCCACAAGGCTTTGCTAACGTGTTCCTCTAACAAGCAAATCAACAGGCAGAACCTATTTTTTGGTCTCGTCCTATTGGCCAATCCTCCTAAAGTCCCGCCCTGTCCGTAAATTACCCATCATGCTAGTCTGCCACTTCTCGCTGTTCCACCCCTTCAACCTGCGTTGCTGACTGCACACATACCCACAGTATTGACGCGGCCCTCCGTGGTCAGAAACTACTGTGTTTTCAGGCACAAGCCCCAAACGCAGTCGGTCACTATACGAGTGCAGAATTACCACAGCGCGATCATCTGTTATATAAGAGTAAACATACTACGCACACGGGGTCGCAGATGTAAGGGAAGATACCTGCAGACTACAGCTGCTACACTGATGACAGAGCAAGAGGGAAGTCACCACAGTTGTACTCGACCATCAGGCAGGTAAATGAGCGGCGATCTGGACGTCTCAACAGCGACGTGCAACTCAAGTATCTGATCGGAGCCGAGAGAAGATTTTACAGTAAGGGGGGCATAGATATTGTGTGATATTGCTTAAGTGTCAGTTCTAGCATATGGCACACGGCTTCTGGAGTCACTTCCTGACATCCTGCTTTTTTCTCATTTGCCTTTTCCCCCCACCTCTTCTGGCTGTGATAGACCATGAGGAGAGTGACGGTGCGCTGTGTTGCCCGGCTGGTATTAGCGGCGTTGTGGCTACTGGTGGAAGAGTGTCGGGCTGAGAGCGCGGCCCCGAGTCTGGCTGAGCGAGTCATCTGGGCTGTAAACGCCGGCGGGGACGCGCACACAGACGTGCACGGCATTCATTATAAAAAAGACCCATTGGAAGGAAAACTGGGAAAAGGTGAGTGTTTGAGACTGAGAAAGACGCAGATGCTTGTCTGCACAAGAACCGGTGGCTGTTATTAGCCATGTGCACTTTTATAGGCATGAATTATTCTCCCCCAGTGATTGGCTGTTGAGAACTGTCTATATATCATACATCATTTATTGTAGCATGGTTTTACATTAAATGACAAGTAAATCTATCATGCTGTAACATGAGTGTGTGTGTGTGTGTGTGGGGGGGGGGGGGGTTGGTTTTCAGTTTATCTGGGTCATTGGTAGCTGGTGATTAGGGCTGTTGAAAATATCAGGAAGTTCCTGTTACTTGAAATGTGATGACTGCCACTTCCTGAGCTTGAGTCTGTGAAGTCTGTTTTAAAGCATCAAACACTGTGTTTGTTTGATTTCACATTATTGCTTTAGTCTCACTAACCAATTCTGGTCACTTCAGATGTAGCACTTAATTTTACACTCCGCTTTTCATTGATTATAAATAGATTTTACAACATGATGCAGCTTCATAGCTGAGGTTTCTTAAACCATGTTCTGAAATGACATTTCATCAGCATGTTATGAAACAAGAAATGGCACATAAACCTGCACCCACACTCACCACTTGGCTTTTACCGGCACTGATTCTCCTCCCCCCAGCATCAGACTATGGGATTCGTCTGCCCATTCTGCGTTCCAGCCCAGAGGACCAGGTTCTCTACCAGACAGAACGCTACAACGAAGATACGTTCGGTTACGAAGTACCCATCAGAGAAGAAGGGGACTACATCCTCGTCATGAAATATGCAGAGGTTTACTTCGCTCAGTCTCAACAAAAGGTGAGGATTTTTAATACACCGCCCACAAACCTGGTGAGAAAACAGTTTTCAGTTGTTAAACAGCATGAATGAGTAATAGTACTGCTTTTCATTCTGGAATTCTTCTATTTCTCCTGCTTGTCTTCTAAACAGGTTTTCGATGTGCGTTTGAATGGCCATGTTGTGGTGAAGGATCTGGATATCTTTGACCGTGTGGGTCACAGCACAGCTCATGATGAAATAGTGCCATTCTCCATAAAAAGAGGAAAATTAAGCGTGCATGGTGAGGTGTCCACTTTTAATGGAAAACTCACTGTAGAGTTTGTAAAGGTAAGTCACTCTGTTTTATTATTACCCCATACGCGAAAGATTCCTGACATTTTTCCTGTCATATTTCTATCTATACCAAGCAAGGTATTTTTAGAATGTAAATAGACATTAAGTTGTGCTTCCTTAAATATACCTATCCACACATATGTCAGGTGTTGATCGGTCTAATAAGCTGTTTCATTTTTGTTCGCTAAACAAACATTCTTTGTTTTCTTGAAAATCATGATGTGCTTTGCCAAAAACAGATACTTTGAGGTGTTGTGCTTTCAAGTAGACATAGTCTGTCAAAAATAATTGTTCTTTGGAGCCGTTCTACTCTATTTATCTTGCCCATTTTCAGCCACTGACTTTTGATGTGTAATTCAAAGGAAAGATGAAACAATGCCGATAACTGCATAAACTATCACATTCTCAAAATTAATAATTTCATGCTTTTGCACCTGAAGATATAAATTGTTTTGACAAATTGTGCCACTTTCTTGAGAGCTCCTGTTTGAACCGTTAGGGTTAATATGTGTGCAGTGAGAAGAAAATGCAGAGCTATAGAGATCAGAGAGTCTTTGTTGCAGAGTGTGGCATTTGTGTAATGCATGTGTCATGAAATGATACTATTTATATTGATTTTCCAATGTTGATGTTCATAGAAGATATAGGCGTAGCTGAAAGCCATGTGCACGCCTCAGCCTTTTGTTAACTGTTAAAAACCCTGCAGGCCAATGCCACACAGATTAGCTCAAATAGATTTGCATATTTTCTGCAGTAACCGGTGAATTCCAACCACTCTATCTCTTGTCCGCAGGGTTACTATGACAACCCCAAGATATGTGCCCTATATGTGATGAAGGGCAAGCAAGAGGGTAAGGAGGACCCCAAGGGTTTATTGGGTTGCCCTTTGATTTGTTTTGATTTCCACTGTTCAATCCTCTAGTCTAAGTGGCATTCTGCTATTTATTCTTCATGCTTCACTGTCTTCTAACAGTCTTTTGTTTATGCTTTGATTTCACAGACGTGCCAAAACTGCAGCCACATCCTGGTCTGGAAAAGCGAGAGGACGAAGAGGAAGATGAGGAAGAGGGGGAGGCAGAAGGAGAAAAGAAGAGTGCCTCAACCTCTCCCAAAAATCAGGTTCGGTCCGGGCCTCGAACCCCCAACCCGTACGCCACTGACAACAGCAGTCTGATGTTCCCCATACTGGTGGCATTCGGAGTCTTCATACCCACCCTCTTCTGCCTCTGCCGCCTGTGATGTGGAAGCAAATGAACGAGAGGGAGAGACGATGAACATTGCGCTGTGGAGGGGTGGGGGGGACGCACAGCCGTGGGGACAGGCAGTAACACAGATTGATGTTACAACAGGTAGAAAGCAAACGGTGATCAAGATAATGTTGGTTGTTCTAAAAGGTGACCCAGGAAAATGCAAGAATATAAAGAACGAGTTCATTTGTGTGTGTATTTGTGCTTGTGTTTGTACACATTCAATATTAATTCAAATTTGAGGGAGATCCAAGAGGTACAGATTAAACACACCCTCATAAAGCAGGGCTAACTGCTTGACAAACCTGGTTTGTCTGGTCTAGCAAGAGGTGACATGGAACAGTTGGCAAAACTCGTCCAGATTCATGCAAACGTATTGTTTTTTGTGTGTGTGTTTTTTTTGTTTGTTTTTTTAAGTCAAGATGAGGTGAGAGCTTTTTATAATCAGCAATGTGATTGATCTGCAGTGATTTGGCCTCTAGTAGGAGGCAGAAATGGTACAAGAATCTGTTGAACACCTTATTGACACATCTGGATAGTGCGTCAAAAAGAAGTGGCAAGTAACAGTTTACGGAACTTTCAAGTTTTTCACTTTTATTTTCCTCGCGCTCATGCAAGCTTCTATGATGCAACTTCTCCCATTTCTTTTGCAGTCTTTATGATTTAAAGAAGCATACACATTGAAAAACTATTGCAATGTGTCTGGTGACCCAGTTTCTCAGTCAAATAATTGCATATATAATTGCAAGATTTGTGTAACAATTCTTTTAAAGTTCAGCAACACAAGAGAGCTGTAAATTTAACATTTTTCCTATTTACAAGCACAGTTTGGCCTCTAAATCAACAGTGTATTTACTGTGTTAAGTGATACATGCAGTTTACTGTTAAAAAAGGGCATAAAAACTGTAGTAAAGGAGAGTGTCTTTATTTGTTGACTGTTGTGCTATTTATAATGTCACATGCCCCTATTTTTTCCACTTTCATTTGGTAAATGATGCAACTAGGATATAATTTTATTGGTTAAAGTGAATAATTCTTAACTTTGCAAGGGCTTGACCATCTATTACATGCTGTAGAGGGATTGTTGCATAGTTAGGAATTGTATTCTTGTATTCTTACACATATTCCTTTTTGCCAACATTAATGCTTTTCCTCTTGTCTTGACCATACAGGCCTTTTTTTAACACCACCAAAGATACTCTTCATTTACATGTACACAAAATACCACCAGCCAGCTTGTGGTGAAAGATTGAAAGATGTAGTCTGATGATGCTATGGTTGAGAGAGGTTGTCAGATATTGCTTGCGTTCAGAGATGCAGAGTTAAACAGATACATGCCTTCCATACACTGTGAAGTATGGATGCTGATGTGAATTCTGAGTGTGAATTTTGTATTGGAGTTGCTTAATTTCTTAATTTCACTGCTGTCATTTAGCTGTGACTTGTTTGTGATTAATAACATTGCTTATGTTGAATGGCAGCCTAAAGTGGAGTTTCACCTAATCTAATTTCCATTCCATCTCATCAATATTTCTGTTTCTTTGTTTTAAATGTTATGTTTGTATGTTATGGTATTTGTATTCAGCACATTTCCTCCACAACAATGGATATTTTTTCCCAAATTGCTACTTGATTGCTTTCTTTCAGTTAAGCAAGCTTGCCTTAATATGTGATTAGTGTGCTATTTAGAGACCACCTCTTTCACACTGCTGGCAGCATCAGACCCTCTCAGTCATGCCACAGTGCTGTCTAACTCTGCCTCCTATGTGAGTGCTGTATGCCTGTTTGAATATGTCTCTTGCGTGGACTTAAAAACGTATATTGACCTTCTCAATAAACATGCTTTTGGAGAGTAGGATGGGAGGAAACTATTTTGCCTTGTTTGTTTTGTTTTAGAAAATGAATACAATCATAATGACAGCAGTTATGAATCTTCCTCATTTGAGTTGCTGAAAGTCGATTGCTTGTTGTCACCAAAGCCACAAATGCTTTTTCTTCCTTTGAATTTGTACACGATGCATGTGTATATAAGGTACTTGGTAACATTTGTTGTGCCATATGGTTATTTTTCTCTTCTAAATACTGTTTTTTTTTTTTTGGTTGCTTTCTTATAGTTGCTATTAATATTGAGTTGTCTGTTTTTTTTTAAAGTGCTTGCTAGAGAGTAGAGTGATGTAAAAATGGTAACAGATATGGCCTAGGTAGTGTTTGATATGCAGCCCTATAGACACACTGACTGATTGTCAGAAAGAGCTCAGATTGTTTTGAGGTTTGTTATATATATATATAGTTGGAATCTTTGTTGTATAATTTAAGTAAAAGGATATGGGTTGATTACTAAAGTTATTAATGATAAACATTTTTTTGCTTTTTATTTCCTCAGGATATTTGGGTTTTCTTATGATGACTGTTTAACTAGTGGGAATTATTGCACTGCCTGTTTTAAAAGCATTGGTGTGTGTGTGTGTGTGTGTGTGTGTGTGTTATTTTTCTTTTTCTTGTAATTCATCATGTACTTTTGATGCTTGATTGCCTTAAATTTGAATACATCCTCGTGTTTACCATGATTTGCATTATGATCTTTATTTTGATGTTTCAAGTTGATTTACTGCATGGTTCATTGTTTTTTCATTGTTTGGTCACCTAAGAACAGTAAAGTTGTGTTCAGTTTGTCCCAATCAAATTTGTGACTCCTTGGACAATAGCCAAAGAACACGTTAAGGCCCTTCATTGTACTGACCTCTAGTTTACTAGAGATACAGTTTCTCTGATAATGTTAGTCATGTCTGTGTTGAACTACCTGTCCCCTTTGACTATCCCACCTGAGAACTGAGGACCACATGAGAAGCAGAGCGGTTACTCCCCTCACTGTCTTTAAGAAGGTTTCTGACGTGAGAACTGCAAATTAATGCTGTTTCTTTTTAATAAATGTGCTATTTTATCTAACTGGCCTTGAGGGTGTTTTTGATGCATTTATTTTTTTTCTACTTAACTAACTTGACAACAAATGGTAATGAATAAAAGGATCACAGTGTTAATTTAGTGTAATTAATTTTTCCGAATCTATTAAATTTAGGGCAGTCAAAAAATGTTATATTTTATATTATATATTATGTTATATAATATTACTAGTCTCAATCAAACAAGGCAACAGCCACATATCAACATGGTATAACAATGTAAACAAATATATAACAAGTAGAAGGGAAAAATATAATGAAAACTAATACAAGATAATTATACAAACTAGAAGGTATAGTGCGTTTTGGTTTACTCTTTTTTTTCAAACTCAAATGTTGCATTACAACCCTAAGTAATCATTTTTTTCCAATTCTGTTTATAAAATTTTTCTTCCAATTCTGTTTAAGCCAATTTCTGTTTATAAATATGGTCCCTCCCTAATCTTTGTCTGGTTATGGGGAACCATTAACCATTAGGGTAGTCGCCTACTAGTTAGATAGTTGGACTTTAGATCTATTCTGGTCATTCGGTCAATTTATGCAAATGAACTGACGTAGGCTTAAAGCAAGCGCAGAAATCATGGTATCCATAGCAACTTTCAAACGTGTTCAGCCAATCCCAATCCAGTCTCCTCTGCTTAGATTCTCCATAGTGACGCGTTACGCCATCTTGCATTCAGCGAGCGTCGAGTTTAGTAGAGACGTGCTTCGTGCTTCGCCGCTACAGCGAGTGAAATTTCGGCGAGATGAGTAGTCATAGCTCCCGCAACGAAACTGCAGCCACCGCAATAAACGGCTCGGATTCTGCCGCGGCGGCCTCCCGCGATCGGAAAACAGGCGGCGGCGTCCTGAAAAGGCTTAAATCGCGACGAAATCAAGTGGACCGACGGCCTGTAACGGAGGAAGAGCTGCGGTCGTTGGGGAGAGACATCACTCCGGATGAAGTTTTGGGACTGCGCGCAGTCACTCGAGGTAAGTGTTCTAAGACCGCACAGTGATACTGGATTCATCTTCAAAACCCTTCAGCTGCCCTGAATCAAGATGTGTTAGGAGTTAGAGCATCCTTCGGGTACTTCTGTTTACTTAGGGCCCACTTTGTGTAGAAACAGCCAAAGGAACTCAGGAACTTTCTATTGAGAGGTTTGCTTTAATGTTTATAATAGCCACGCCAAAGTAAGCACTGTGGATTAGTTTAATTGCTTGTTTGTCATCATGCCTTAATAGTCTAAGAGTAGTTGATACTTTAGTACTTATTATTAGAAATTTAGAATTTTTTTATATTGAGGGACTTGACACAAGTTAAGTTTTTCATTTACAGATTATCTGTGTAAGCTAGAGGACAACATCTACAACATTGACTTCACACGCTTCAAGATCAGAGACCTGGAGACAGGCACAGTGCTTTTTGAGATTGCCAAACCGCCAAACTGTGGTATGTTTCATTTCTTTGTTAATAGCAGAAATAGGTGACTAATCAGAACAGTTCTTTGGTATTTACTAGCTTAATGTTTTTAACTACAGTAAAAATGCAAAAAATACAAAAAAAACTTGTTGTAGCATCATCAAATGTCATTTGAATTCAGTGATTTTCTCATTGTCTTCTTGCTTTTGAAGTACAGTTTTATACTGAGTTAAAAACAGTAAAGTTGGTTAATGATTTCAAGTGAGTCCAACTGAATTGCTTATTTTTTCCTCTCCATGTTGCATCCAGATCTTGATGAGGAAGATGAGGAAAACGGAGATGTTGACACAAGTACTGGGCGGTTTGTTCGTTACCAGTTCACTCCGGCGTTCCTTAAGTTGCGCACAGTTGGAGCCACGTAAGTCCCAGAGCTTTAAATAAGCCTGATTCTTTGCATTATGCTTTGTAAACAAACTACCTTGTTTGAATTTCAGCCATGTTAGTTCAACCCTCATGCTTTTAAACAAAGAGCTTGTGTTGAGTCATCTGCTGCAGCGCTTGTGCAATGTTATTAGTCAAATTCCCAGAAATCATGAATAAGTCACAGTTTGGCCTCAGTAACTCCTTCCTTGTGAAAATGAGTAGACCTCAGTCTGTGCAGTTGTTTGTCAAATTTCTGTTTAAGTTACTCATTGATTTAAATATCGTAGATCTTCTTCTGTGTGTAGTTCTAGAGAAGCTGAGCTAAATGGGTTTTTATTGGATAATAGGAACATTTTGTGCAGTGTTATGTATTGTAATAACTCATCCCTTCACACTCTCAGCGTCGAGTTCACAGTCGGGGATCGGCCTGTTAATAACTTCAGAATGATTGAGAGGCATTATTTCCGAGAGCGCCTCCTGAAGAGCTTCGACTTTGATTTTGGCTTCTGTATCCCGAACAGTCGGAACACTTGCGAGCACATCTACGAGTTTCCCCAGCTCCCAGAGGACCTTTGTGAGTTTTATGGCCTCTTTGACTAACAATATACTCATTTTAGTTTAAATGGTATACTGTTTATTGGACAGTATACAAAGATCTGTGAGAACATTTTCTTCAAGTCCTAGTTCTGTTAAAACTGTTGATTTAATTTGAGTCAATTTTAACACTAAAAGGCCACCTATGGTGCCCACTTGTTTCTCTCAAAGACTGTAAGAGGAAGTCTGGCACAACACGGTAACTGATTGCCCTGTTACAAGTAACATATTGACCTGCCTCTGTCAGACTCGCTTAAGCTCGCATCAAATTTCAGACCTAACTCGGCATTGTGTGTCTGTGCTGTGCTACGGTGTTAACCCAGAATTCTTTCTCTAAGCAGTGTTTAACTTCCTGTCCTGTGGCATTTCCTTCTGCAGTTCGATTGATGATTGAACACCCGTATGAGACCAGATCAGACAGCTTCTACTTCGTGGACAACAAGCTCATCATGCACAACAAGGCAGACTATGCTTACAACGGGGGTCAGTAGCGCTGTTAAGACACAAAATCTGAGGATTGTTTGCTTGGATGGTGTTTGTGCGGAATGCACCTACAGAACCAGCCCTCACTACCAAAACACACGGTGATGTCACCAGCATTGTAATCCTGCACCGCCGGCCCACCCAACTGGAAATGACCGTTCCTCTGCGAAGTTCCTGCATTCCACAAACTGCGTGCACTACTTGTGGGTTTGGCTAAAAGTGGAGCCTTTTTCCTCTACTACTCTTAACCAGACAGAATTTAGGGCAGCAACCCCCACCCATATTCTTTTATTTTTTTGTGAGATTATATAATCTCTGAAGTGATGCTACCCACATAAATTCTGAATATTTAAAAGACGTCATTCAGATTTACAAAAATAAAGTTATTGTCTCGCATCTTTACCAGCCCACTTTGTGTGGAGTAAGTGTCCATAGTGCATTCTAGGACATTTGATCAGGGTTAGTATGTTTGGTATGAGGATGTGATCAAGGCTACTTTGGTCACCGATCCAAAAACAGAACAGTTGATAGATGCAGTGTTTTGTTGTCACATGCTTGACAAACCAATCAGACCTCATATGGAGACCAACAATTTGGCCATTGGTTACTCAGTAACCTTGTTTAATAAAATGTTTTTTCTGTATAATGTGTTTTCGGCTTTGTCAAACCACAAGCTGTTTATCATGGGCCTATATCTGACAGAAATGTTGTTTAAGCAGATGGATTTTGCATTTGTGTGTTTGTTTCCTGCAGATTAGAAAGTAATATGGACTCGCACATGGTTGTGTTCGTAGGGTATCTGTCATTGTCATATGTGAGGGCTTTTAATGTCAGACGCAGCTGTTTTGCTACTGTGCATACAGAATCCAGTTTTTCTCAAATGTTGGGTTTGTGTCAACCACAAAGTGGGATGAGTATCCCAACATTGTTTTTTTTTTTGCACCTTTCAAGCTATTTAGCCTCTCTCAGAGCTTTGATGTTTATCTTTGATCTCATTCAAACTGATGTTAAATGGTGGCTGTCATTTGTGATGCGATTGGTGAACATGTCCGGAATGGTGAAGGGAATTGGCTGAGAAACAAAAAATATATTCAAAAACCCAGAACCCAACAAAACAAACCTACTTTGAGCGGCCCTGGCCTTATCCTGAGTATAAAATTTGATTAGAATCAAGGTACATTCTATACGAATTTTGTCAGATGCTAAATACACATTTTAATCTGTTTACAAACACGTCAGTTCTTAACCAAGGTGACTTGCTTACATATAAAAGTGTCCTTAACAAAGAAAGGTGTGGAATAAAGCTGGTGAAGTGGATCAGTGTTTGTGAAGAACCTGTGTAATGCCTTATTCACCTGTTTAAGCAGTGCTGTTTGTTTACACAAGTCTGCAAACCATCTGTTTAATGCTAATTGACTTTCTAAAGCCCCACTGATCATTTTAAAACTGTTTGGTACATATATTACCCAATATATACCCAAACAAGAGAAAACATTTTCATTCAAATTTAAACCTTAATTTTTTGCCCTTTTTATATTCCGATACCTTTTCAGTTCTCTCAAATAATTGTTTGACCTTTTAGTTACTGAATGACATGTAATAAAGGATCTGTATATTGTTCTTACTGACTTTAGTAGTCACCGCACTCTTGCTTGTTGTAAGATGATGGATTATGGATTATGGACACTAACTGTGTGGGTTTACTTATACTGTAGATGTTTTTATAGGGATGCTGCATAATGTGTTAAGTTGTTGGGTTTTTGTTATGTGTAAACTGGAAAACATGTCTTTTTCTTTTTTATTTAGCTGTTTGTCATGTCATAATGTTTCTATAATATTTCTCAGTTAAATGAAGCCTGTATCAGGACTGTTACATAAGAAAATAACAGTGAAGGTTTATTTATATATTATATAGAAATAACAAGGGCCATTAAAATGAATAGAAAGTTTGTTAAATTACAAGGAAGCATTTCATTTAATGAAAAGAAAAAAGGTGCTTTGGATTAAAGCGTTGACTAAATGTATAAATGTTACTGGTGAAGACATTATTACAGTAAAAATCCATCTGGTTAGCCCTTAATGTCATGGTCGCTGAGACAGTTATTTAGGACACTGTCCCCGTGGAGAATGTCCATGTGTCATCTTAATTATATTCATGTCAAGGCAAGGCTCCAAGTCTCAGTTATTTACTTGTTAACAGTAACTGTGGTTGAAAACTGTTTATTGACAAATTACCATGATAATCATATCTTTTCAGAATTATAGGAAAACCGAATTTTATTGTGCAAAATAGAAATTCTGCCCAATGTGGCAGTGGGATTTTGTTCAGAGACAAAAATAAAACATTTTATAAATGATACCGGTTTTATTGATGACTGTTGTAAAATCCAATTTTGCACCACAAGGTGGCAGCTTCGGAAGTCATTCGACGCAGAACGTTATCAAGGCTCTCGTTCTATATGCACATCATGTTCTATACACATCATTTAAACAAGTGACCGAAAAGCTGCGTTTTATGAAGGAAGAAACAATTGCTTTTCACTTTGATAAACAATTGCACACTGTTGTTTGCATTCTAGATAAAAAATCAATGTTATGCCTTTCATAAATCTTATTGTTGTCTTAAGAGTAACAACTCAAAGTATCAAAGATACTTCTTTGTGATTTTGTTCCTGTAGGCATTATATATATCCAAAATAATTACATTGAAGTGTTCCTATTTCTTTCAGTCCAAACATGCTTTTATAAATCGTTTATAAAATTGGTTTAGGACAGGCATGTCCAAAGTCCGGGCCGGGGCCAATTGCGGCCCGTGTTCAAATTTCCACCGGCTATTTTATATTTTACCAGAAGATGGCAGTAGACCTGTGGCCGCTCCAATTCAAAATCAAATAACATATTTTCGTATTTTTATTTTTGATGGTCAATTGAAAAACGAAAGAACGAGTGATACACGGGTTCAAACGGCCCTCAATATTTAGTACTCTGAAAAAGATAACTGTTAGTGTTATTTTTCTGTTCACATGTTTTGAACTTTGAAGTTTACAGTGAGCATCAAATAGTTTCAAATGAACCTAAATATGTTTAATCTTCCCGGAAGTTTTTTTTCTAGACAGACTTTGTCTTCATTTTATGTGGTCTTCAGATATGAAAGGCAGAGTGATTCAAAATCTAACTTCACAGAGGACTCTTGTTCTGTGTGAAGAAATTAAAAGTAATGAAAAGTATGCCATTTGCCTTATTAAATAGTTAATTTGCATTTAATGTTAATGGTTTAAAGAATGTCAGGCTAAATGGTCGGACCCCACACATTTCACCTCACCAAATCTGGCCGTCTTTGCAAAAAGTTTGGACACCCCTGGTTTAGTTGGACCTTAAAATTGAATGATTAAAGTGTGATTGCCCTTTATTTATTTATAAAGGGCGGGTGAGCAAACGCGCTTTTTCTAAATTTGACAGGAAGTGGTTATAGACTAAGAGATTTAAGTGAGTACGCCTGTTTAATCGCCTGTAAACCGAACAACGTGACTATATTGCTACGTGAATTATATTAACATGTTATTGTGTTATTATATTAACAAATGTTATTGTGAAATAGCATTTTGCTCCATCTTGTGCAGAGTTATTAACGTGCAAGAGTGCATTAACGCTTCAAAGTTTCGATTCCTCAATATCGAAAGCAAGATTATGCAGCTGTGCATGTTGTGTATTTCTTTCTTTGCTCACAGGTGTGATATAATCCACCTCTACTGAACACTATGAGCCTAAAACAACGGGATGATTCCAAAAGGTGAAACGTTTGGAAAAGTACATAAACGTGTTTTGATAAACGTAAACTTTACTATACTGTACTATTTAAAATTAGCTATGTACTGGGGTTTGTTGAATTCATATTTTTAATTCTAAAACGTTATTTCGTTACAAATAATGTTGTGTTTTAAGCGAATCCAAAAGAAAGAGATCAGAGTCACCAGGGCCCACATTCGCGTTTAACAAAGAGCTCAGTGGAGAACGCGATGGTGAACACAAAAATAAAAGGTAATATTTTAATTTTTAAGGAATTGAGTCCCAATCATGTAATTTGTTGTAACATTTTCTTCCAGTAAATTATGTAAGTCTGCATGTATGACATGTATGCAAACTAACCAACTGTGGCAACGAGCACACGAAGGGCGTGATTATTAGCAGGCAAAAGATAAAAACAAATTAATGTGGACAAAACAAAATTAAATATGTTTATTTTATTTAGTTGTGTGTTTTAGAATAAAGCGGTATATCATAGATCGGATATCAGATAGAAGCGGTAATCATTGCAGCCTGTTTTGTTAAAGGGATTAAACCCAAAATAAGAAGTTCATACGTGATTAAATAGGCGGTTACCTTTCCCGGAGGACAGACACGCTTGGTTTCACTTTATAAATTAGGGCTAAAATAAATTGGTTTACCGTAATTGAAAGGTTCTGTTTGGGATTAAATTTTCTCTTTATAGAGTGAGGTTTGAGAGAGCAGCTTCTCCTACACACAGCCATTTGTCTTTGAGGTCAGATTGGTCAATGGATCTGCCCACCAACTTCAAAGGCAGAGGGGTGTTTCCTTTGGATTCAAGGTAAATTTAAAAGTTATACTTAGATACTATTTAAAGTAAATTCTGTAATCATTTCAACACAGTTGTCCCTCACACCCTCCCAGCTGCCATAATTAAAAATAATTATGAATTCATTCTTATTCATTTATAACTTTACTGAAGTACATTCTCTGTGAGGTAACAGCTTTCCTGTAGCTCAGTGGTTGAAGCACGCCATTAACAACGCCAAGATCATGGGTTCCATCCAGGGATTGCACATACTCACAATTAATGTATAGTATAATGCAATGTAAGTTGCTTTGGATAAAAGCGTCTGTCAAATGTAACTGCATGTATTTTTTCTCAAAATCTTGGTCTCAACAGTAATTCAGGTGTCTGGTAGCTGCAATTTAAGACTTTGGGTTTAAATTGATATTGCGTTTTTAAAATCAGAAATATGTATTTTATGTTAATCACTGAGATGGTATTTTCTCCTCACAGAGAAAGAGCAGCTTCTCCTACTCACAGCTATCTGTCATTGAGGACAGATTGGTCAATGGATCTACCGACCAACTTCAAAGGACGAGAAGGTTTATATTTGGATACAAGGTGCATCTAAAATTGTATGAAATAAATTTGTTTAAATAGTATTTGAAGAAAACTTGTGCGTTGTAGCTCTGTTGCGTTTTACTGCATACAAAATTAGATGGAAAAGTTTCATTAAAAGACAAAGCGAGATGATATTAAGTTAACACAAAAAGTGAACTTTCTCAGCATTAGGTGAAAAACCAAAACATCAAAAAATGTTTTGGTTCAGACACAGAGTATACAGAGTTCTGTTTGAGGTGACACTTTCTCTTCACAGAATACAGTCAGATAGAGCATCTTCACCTACACTCAGCTCTGTGTCTGAATGGACAGAGGGGTTACCGGAACAACCAACCAGCTCCAAAGCTGAAGCTACTTTCCACCTGGATCCAAGGTGAATTTATTCCTCCTTTATTCATTATGTATTATTTAGAACTTTTAAAGGCTTAAATTATGCACAATGAATTATTAAATTATACACATTATTGTGAAATGTAAATGTGTATGTATGTGTATTTAAAAGTACTCGTTTTGCATCTTAAGATACAGTAAGACTATTAAACTTGATTATAAATTACCAGAATTTAAATGCAGTGATTGGGCATTTTACTTCACACGTGGTGTTTAGCTCCTGCAACAGGGGGATTTTTTTTTCAATTCACTTATTCGACAAATACTAAGAACAAATAATTTATTACAATTACTTCAAGCTGGACAGAAAAGTTATAAACAAGACTTTTGTCTTAAAAACTGTATGATTTTTCATAAACTGCCTCTATAACATTTAAACAATAACAGTATGTTTAAATTAACTTATCTTTCTAAGAGTGCAAAACACTGCACATAAGGAAACATTTGTAGTACATGGCAGCACACAAGTGTTTGGTAAAGCGCTGTGGTGGTGTTTGTTTCCATTGCCAGTTTGAGACAAATTGGCATCCAAAATTATCCTTTACTCCCTGGGGTTTTAAGCCTACTTTTTGCTACTACTATAGGTTTTATGAATGTTAGGTGCACTGCATTGTAAACAGTATATTTATCATTTAAAAGTGCAAAAAAGTCATTATTACTGAAATTTCAGTTTTATTCAGAGCATGTCTTCAATTTTGTAACTTCTAGACTGTTGACAGAGAATCACTTAAAGTGTCCAGTATGCAAATCCATGTTGAAGGATCCAGTCTCCGTTCCATGTGGGCACAATTACTGCAGAGATTGTATTAATACATTCTGGGACAGTTGCACACAAGAATATGTCTGTCCAGAGTGTGGTAGAGGATACAAAACACGTCCAGAGCTCAACACAAACACAGCATTGGCAGAGGTGGTTAAAAACCTTCAGCAGGCAGGCTTCAGTCCAGCCCTTCCGCCATCTTCTTATGCTGGGCCTGAAGATGTTTCCTGTGATTTCTGCTCTGAGCGGAGATTAAAAGCAGTGAAGTCTTGTTCAACCTGTGATGTGTTCCTCTGTGAGACTCACATCAGGAACCATTACACGATACCAGCACTACAGAAACACACTTTGTGTGACGTGACCAGAGCCATGGAGAAGAAACGATCCCAGCAGCTCCTGCAAACAGACAGTAGCTTCAGCGAAATTGCTATTGGAAACCAGAATCATACAGATAAAACTCAAGACATTAAAAAGGTTCAGTATCCAAATAAATTGATATGATATTTAAAACAAAGCAGCAGATTTGCTTTTAATTTAGTTTTTTTATTATATACATGTATTTTATTAATTTGCTTGTTGTATTTTTCTTTTTTGTAGGAGGAGCTGGGTGGTAGTTTATTTGAGGCTGTGTTGAATGCTGCCAAACTCAAGATGCTGTCAAACTCAACCAAAGAAACGAAAAGACGTCCAAAGAAAGCTCTAAGATCCTCCAGACCTAAAACAAGAGTTAATGAAGACAATACTAATGTTCAATCTCTCAAGCTTATGTACTCTACATTACAGCAGGAGGTTTCAGGGCTTAAAAAAAGCATCTTACAGTTCTCAAGGAATAAGGAAACTGAGAAAGAGAAATACTATGATGAGGATGACAAGGATTATGGAGAGGAAGATGATGACGACTATGATGAGAACAATTCTGATCCATCTGATGATGAGGAGGAGGAAGATGGTGGTGATGATTATGATGATGATGAAGGAGACAATTATGATGATGAAAAAGACAGTGCTGATGATTATGATAGAGACGCCAGTGAAAGGTCAGATGAGGAAGACAGTGGTGATGAGGAAGACAACTCTAATGATTATGACAGAGATGCCAGTGAAAGGTCTTATGAGAAAGACAATGGTGATGAAGAAGACAACTCTGATGATTATGATAGAGACGCCAGTGAAAGGTCTTATGAGAAGGACAGTGGTGATGAGGAAGACAACTCTGATGATTATGATAGGTTTGATGAGGAAGACCATTCTGAAAGATCTGATGATAAAAGCAGTTATGACAGCCGTGAGGATGGTGATGATTACAGTGATTATGACTATTAGGATAACAGACTGATGAATTGATGAATTGATAATCCAGGACCATGATTGGGAAACACTAGTTAACAAAGTTATCAGAATACATGACATTACTTTATCAATATTTGGAATTTTTCAGAACTAACTTGAACTGACTACTTTCTTAAGAGATCAACATAAGATGATACAGATGATACATAAGATGATGTTAAAATGATGATGGTAGACCAGGCGATACCATCAACAAATTTTTACCACAATTTTATAAACATTCCTACTTCATTTGCTGTAAAAGCCCTGCCTACATTAACTGTAACTGTGCTTTTATGAATATTGTACATTCACATGAATACAAAAACAGTACTGTGCATTTGAATTTTTTAATTAATAATAAAATCCATTCCAAAATTAGATCTCAAGTCCAATATTAACACAATGCAATCTAATCTATGATGTAGAGGCTTTGGGTCATGATGTACAGCAGGGGCAGTAAAGCACCTGATCTACGAAACAGCAAATAAACAGTGTGTTTATTTAAACTGAGATTGCCCCTCGTGGACAGATATAGCGACCTAATGTCTGAAAGCAGTAATGAAATTGAAAATACTGAATAAAGTGGCGTAGAGCTTTCGTTCTACGATGGAAAAGGTGGAAAATACACATTTTGATCCTATTACAAACAAGTCGGTTCTTCAACGAACGAAAAAGAAAAGTGTGCAATATGAGACTAGTCACAATGGATCAGTTTTGTGAAATGATCTAGGCTATTCGTGATGTATTATTTACACTGTGTGGCTTTCATACTGTAATTGATCTGTATATACACAGTTCTTGCCATGCTTGTTTTGCCCTTCCACTAAAGACTAATTTCAATTATGCACCATAATAAAGTATGTAAATATTATAGTATTATACACATGTTATTATGGGCAGGCTTAACAGTTTAAACGGTGTGTACCATGGAGGCCCTCCTGCAAAAGTTGAAGACTCTGTACTGAAGGGGAAATTTTTTCTTTTATTCATGTTATGTTATGATACATCAAAATGTATTTTCCTTTATAAGAGGAGAAAGACAGGAACATCTCAGACTGTTCTATGGCTGAGATGAAATGTCCAAATGAAACAGAACCGTTAATAAAAATATTACTTATGCTAACAAATCTTGAACATATGTACTTCATACTACAGCAAGACATTTGGGGGATTAAAAAGAGCTTGTCAGAGTTCAAGGAAAATAATATAAAAAAAAGATATTATGTATATGTATATAGATATTATGATGAGGATGAAGAGGAAGATTATGAAGAGGGGTTACAATTTATTTCTCCGATTTAAATTGACTTGTGAAACCAGACTTACTTTCATATTTTAGTTAATTGTTTATCTGAACTTAATGTTTCTTCCCCATCCTGGACAGGGTGGAACATAATATATTTTGAGTGTCATTTATCCCACATATTGGTTATACCCCTCTGACAATTGGTTTTATTTGACAGAATTAGGAGATTTATTAAGACATAGGCAGTGGCTACAATTAAAACAACAGGTTTACGTTTTTTTTTTATTTGATTTGTTTTTTTTTAACAAAATGCAAAAGCAGAGACTTTAATTAAAATCAATCAAAATACAATTTTTTGACGAAACACACAATATGCCAGTTTTGTATTATACCAGTTTTTGTATTATTTTTAAAGTGTAGTCTACAATTTTGTGAAACATACCTTAGGATATTGTAAACTGTCCCTATATTGCACATTGTATACCTTGTTTACCGTGTCTTGCTGTTGGACATGCGTGCATGTTGTAAGCGATACACTGTAGTTTGCGCTTGTACGCTTTAGCTCCAGAACAGTAGGAGTCAGTAAAGCGCCTCATTGTTGGTAGTGCAACATAAGTACGTTTTCGTTTCACGTGCACGTGAAAATCGGTCATGTGTTATACATGCATAAGTTAATGTGCATGCGTTGAAAGCAGATACGTGTCTTTTTGTAACAATATATTTTCTTAAGGCAACACTTTTTGAGTGTTCGTTATTCGCTGTAGTTATTACAAAGGCGGATCCTGCAGTCTGTACAAAACCTGTAACATGCTTCACAAACACTAAAATGTCTGACAGCAGCAGTGAAGAGGAAAACTCTGAAAGATTAAAAGAGGCGGTGTGGTGCTTTCAGTCGCAGGATGTCAAGATCAATGGAAAAGGTAGGTATTTTATTTTATACGATGTTCTTTTCTTACCTGCCACCCTGTGGGCCACTGTACTTACTGCTTACCATTTCAAGGCATTTGTAATTGTAGATGACGTGCTGTTATAGTGCTAACCAATTAAAAGTTGATATTACTTGCACAAATAAGTAATAAGTCAGACCCTAACAGCTTTTACTTAACACAGATGGAAAAAGCAGTGGCAGGCAAAGTCATAGGTGAGTTTACGTTTATAATATTCAAGCCAACAAATAATCTTAAAAGATTTTATTGCTTATTTTGTCAATACATTTGTTTACACAGAGCAGATGTTTCAAAACATGAACATGATGGCAATGAACTCGGAACAACTCCAGAATTTAGATCCCATGTGGCAAACAAGTTAGGGACTTTGTTGGACGGGTGAGACAAATCCAGTGTGTTTTATGTCTGTGTTCTTATTTATCATCACGTTTTACTTATCAGCTTATTGTTCTTTCTCTCTCCACACATTAGGTGTATTTCAGAGGCGTGTTCTGACACTGTTGCTGTAAAACCTTGGCAGTCTGAGAATAGAGACGAGGAAGAGGATGGAGGTGAGTGTTTTAGGTCATTCATTCACATTAATTAGGTCATTAATTCACAGCTTGAGTGTCTTACTGCTTTTATATAAATGGTCACCACATAATAAAAATATAAGGGGCACAAACGTTCATTGAAATATTTGTTTTTAAGTAACGTTATTAAATGCTGTATAAAACAAGAGATCCCTATTATTTAATTATGTGCTAATTAAATTTAAAAAAAGAAATGGAATAATTTTCACTAATGGTTTCAGATTTTTACCCCACTTTAATACAAATGTGTATCTTGAAATGTCATTCAATTAACAAATGAAGTTTTACAATTATAGTTCAACAACTGCTGTTAAATTAACCTGTACCTGTATTTCCTCTCATTTACAAAGGCTTCC
Organism: Botia almorhae; assembly: GCA_036877575.1. Taxonomy (NCBI): domain Eukaryota; kingdom Metazoa; phylum Chordata; class Actinopteri; order Cypriniformes; family Botiidae; genus Botia; species Botia almorhae. The sequence goes on along the minus strand of JAZGTJ010001357.1, from coordinate 15,634 downwards.
GTCTCTTCTCCACATCTGCTCCTGGAAATTGGATGGAGCAACCACCACCTCCACCCCCTAAACGGAGACCTGTTCCCAGCTCCAGGTCAGTTTGACTCCTGCTTATGGTAGTATATTACATGGACACATCTTGTTTGCTCCAATTAAAAAAAGGGCCCCTAGGTATGCTGTTAATTATCAGTCTGCTCTCTTATAGTATTGGTTATATTATTGTGCTATATCGTTCAGTAAAATGCATCTTATTTCTCTCTTCCTGCAGTGACAGTGACAGTGAGATGGAGATGAGGCTTCGGGAAGCTGCCGTGTCTGTTTCAGACCTGCTCACTGCTTCAGCTCAAACCTTCACTGAAACAAAGAGAGGTGTAGTGATAGAGGTAAAAGTGGAGGATGACATCACAGTCCCAAAGAAGAAGAAGAAGAAGAAGAAGAAAAAGAAAAGAAAAATAACTACGGAAGCAATTGAGGGGAAAGCAATTGACGTGTCTGAGGAACAATCTCGTGGAGAAGGAACTTGTGATCAACTAATTGTGACAAAGAAAAGAAAAAAGAAGAAAAGGACAAAGTGTGAAGATGTAGAATGATAGACCGACTGTTGTGTTTTAAAACAGAAGTTGTATTTACTTTTGTTAGATGTTTACTTATTTTCTGTTTAATTTTTTATATAATGTTCTTTGTGCAGTAACAGACAAAAATCTTGCAAAATTCCACCGTGTTCAAGTTCCCCCCACCACACACAATCATCAATAAAGTCTGTTGTTTTATGTAGAAAGTTACTTTATTCATTCACTTCAATCTAAAATATCACATTCACTTTTTCTAAATGTATTACGATGACTGGTTGAAACTTTGTAATCATGTAGTTATTCACAACTGACTTTATTTTGTCATCCTTTTGGATGGAACATGACTAAAATGCTTTTGAAAGAAAATAATTCACATCTGTGGTTGCAAATCTTGGAGTATAGGCAGGCAGCGAGTAGCAACATTGCAGGTCTGGATTTTACCAAGCAGTTGTGCTTCAGTCACATTTCGGTTTGTGATGCATCAAAAGAATTCAGCAGCTTTTCATTGCTCATCATTAGTAGCTGCAGTTATTGGGCGGTTGAAACCATCTGTGTGGGGATGTAGGGGTCTATGTCCCCTGGTGAAGTAGAGAGCAAGTGAGAAGGATGGGTTTCGCTTGTCTGAGGGTACAGCTCCAAACTGCCTGAAGACACTGTCAGGTTTATTAAAGGAGATAGGTAGAGTAAGAATAAGGATTTCGGTAACATCTAAAGTTTGTTATCCTGATTTCGAGGACTCACAGCACTGCACATTTCGTATGTTTAATACACTCAGTGTAAGAACATAAAATGTAATACTGTGGGTCCCTAGGAACAGGATTTAGAGCTACTGGTCTACATGATGCACAGTCTGTGGGTGTACAATGTTATACCTGGCTCTGGTGAAGTGGGTTGCAGGTGTAAAGACTCCTCTTCAAGAGGAGTGTCTGTGTGACCTTCAGGATCTGAGGTGAAAATCTGAGACGGAAAAAATAAATAAACAGATTGTTTACAGGTCAAATGCATGTAATCTAAGATGTCTTGAAACCCATAATTTTGCTTTGTATTGCCTTTTGCAGCAGTTAATCAAACGTTAATGATTGTTGTATTTGGGTAAGGCATAAAATATTTTTAATCCCATGTGATTAGTTCAGATTGTTTGGTTCATACCTGTCGAACAGTTGTGAGGTTAGTTAGTGTTCCAATGCTGCTGCTGTCTGTGATGACCATAGCTTGGGACAGTAGGCTAGAGGAGGGGTACGAGGCCAGGTCTGCTTTGCCGTACACTGAAACAATATATGAAAGCATAATATTGGTCAGCTTCACTTTATTTCAGAGAACATTCATCGACATAATGCTAGGTTATTTTGGTTGGTTGTCTGGGCACTGTTATGCTATTGCGAAGAATTTCAGAGTGGTTGTTAGCACAGTTGTTAGTTCTGTGCTGCTACAAGAGTGTTTGGGCTGTTTTCTAGGTGTTTTAGTCGGATCTCAAGAGAATTCTTAACTATTTTATGAGGCACCTAATTTGTATGAAATTGTACGAGGTGAGCCACACCCCTAAACCTACAATATCACTCCTGTAAAAGCAGACTGTATTAAAACACATGAATAAGATTTATACAGATTAGCCACCTCAAAAAGTAAAGTATGAATTGCAGTGAGATTGTGCTGGCTGATTGTACCTACTACTAGCCAAAATCCAAAGGACCCTAGATATGGCTTGGGTATTTCCTTGAATATAAATGGAATTTTTCAACTGTTTTATTGTCACTAGGCATAAGTTAAAAAACACCTCCTAACTTAGTAATAGTGATGATTGCCTTAGCAAGAACCACAAATAAATGTCCATCAATATTACTTACTGTGGTAAGGCAACTGTGTCATTGTTGCCATGAATGAGCTAGGGCAAAAATGACTCTGAAGCTGCTGTGCTATTGGCTGTTGAGATGAGGTGTGAAGCTGCTGTTGAAAAGAGATTGGCTGAAGGGTGGTAAACCCGCCCCCCGCATTGTTGATAACAGGGACTGTCTGCGGTTGAGAGGATGTCAAGCCTACAGTAAAAGACATGTATTAGCCATTAATTACTATTGTTTTGCTGGTACATTGTTCCTGCTATCCAGACTTCTATACAAACACATCAATTATACCTATGAGAAGTGAAGAGTCCCCTAGACTCATTACACTTGGTAGGGAGGCCATGATTAGTCCTGGAGGGGGAGCGGAGGATCCTGACAGTCCATGCATGGAGGTCAGAGTGCTGACAGGAGGTAAAGAACCACCACCAGAAGTCTAAGAGAGGAAACAGATACTGAAACCTGGTTTCCTTTGTGTACTTTGTCAAATCAAATTCTAGGTTTAATTTGCCCTAACTCACTGGTTTGTGATGGAGCGTGTCCATAAGTGTATGACTGGGTTCTAGATGGACTGGATTGGCTCCGAGATGACCACCAGCTCTGTCTTCATTACTGGAGCTTTCAACTGAGCCCAAACTCTCACAGACCACTGACTGACTGTACTTCAGACCTTGTGTGTCAACAACAAAGATCAAAGGAGTCACATTCATTCACATTGTTCTTTTTATAGGTAATAAAAAAGGTATCAAATTTTTTATGTGCTATTGATATAACATTATCCCAAGGATGGTATACAGATAGGTATGATTTTGAGTGACATTGTAGTTACCTGGTGATGTACTGGATGGTAGGGTCTGGGCTGTGGACAGTGCTGATTGGCTGCTGTAGGGCACGTCCAGTGCCAGTTTGTGGCGAAAAGCCTCCTCTTTGCGCCGATTGGCAAACCAATTGTATACACGTACTTCTGTCACCAGATTTGATCCTAGACCAGCGAGCTGAGATGGAGACACGCCCCTCTGTAGACACTCTGCTCTAAGATGCACATACACATACAAATGATGCAGCTTTACCAGCATAGCCATTTTGGGTTGTGGTGGCCAGTTCATACCTCCATTACCCAGTCTTTACTTCAAATTACCTGTTGCACTCCTCCACCAATCCCTCCCTCTCCTCTTTGCTGGGGTTCTTTTGGCTTTCATAAGCTTGGAATAGGATTTGCTGTGAGGTGGGTCCCCATTTGAAACGATTCCTCCGCCCCTTTCGGCCATCTTCCCCAGATTCCTCTACCGACATGACACCTCGGCTAGCATTGGTGAATTCTGCATTGTTCAGTGAAAATCAATGGAAAGTTCATTCTGACTGATACATATTAAAGACTGCATGATAGAGCAGCTAGTGGAGTCAAAGGTGTACAGGGGCCGCAGTAGTTTTGATGTAAAGGGCCCCAAATAATGTACATTCAGTGGGCCCAGATATTCTAGCTACAGCCATGACAAAGGAAATAGTCATACTACTTACGCTGATTAATCTCTGCCCGTTTCTTGACGTACCAACTATACAGAGCAGCACGTTTTTGATTCTTCATGGGCGTGCCTTTGTTGAGATGCTGGGAGAGATGGGATTGGTTGAGGCCAGTGGATTCTACCACCTCTCTCTGTGGGAGGTTATGCTGCTGCATGTAGCTCTTAATTGTTTTAGCTACATGCCATGAATCCTCTCTTAAATACACAAACACATCAATATATTATGATCAATGTAATATTAAATGATTTTTTTTCATATTTGGTATCATTTCTTCCCGGTGGCATTATTCAGTTTAGTGTGGCATAATAAACCAAACATTGACAGTGAAAGTTTGATACTTTTATTTCGATGCAAACAAACTTTAGACATAATTCTGTCAATAAAAGCTATTCAAAAGCTAAGCTTTCATTTTTAATTTTAATGGTCTATTTGCATCTATTTACACACTAGATTTTTATTTAAAAAAAATAGTATTCCAATGATTATATCAGTAGTAATTCTGGGGACACAAATACAATAGCACACAAATATGAGTGTTACCCTGCATGTTATTTTCAATATTGTATAATAAAATCTAAACAAAGGCTCGAGACAATTTTTAAAATTGATAAAGGCTAGGAAAAGGAGGAAGAGAAATGAAAACGTAGGGAGGGTGCAATGTTTGCATTGTTAGATAAGGCCAGAGACAAAGGGCCAAAGTCCGGTAAAATAGATTGCCAATAGCCCTCATGAATACACACACAGTCTCACAAACACACAAACGTTATTAATGAAGGTTTCAATGCATTTTTCCTAACAATTCACTCACAAATAAAACAGATCCCTGGTTGTTTTAATTAATTATAATATTCAGTTTTTATCTCTAAACTGTCCAAAGAGCTTATGGGAGTAAATCTACCCTCACAACAGTGCTATCTTTACCATATCACTGTACCAAACACTGTGGTTTACACACAGACACACACCCAGAGATACAGATGGACGCTGTGTCACTCTGTTAATTTTAACCCGTTGATGTAGCTCATTTATTAAAAAGATAGAAAGGGCCTGAGAATAATGAATAGGGTGGGTAATTAGTAACTAGAAAAGGTGGAACCTCTGTTATATTTACCCCATCAGTTAGAAAAGAGAGCACTACAGGAGAGAGGAAGCTGGTGAAAAAAGACCAAGCAAGTGGTTTTCAGATATTTGTAAAACAGGAGATCAAGAAGATAATGACATGGAGAGAACAGCTGAAAGAACGTCAGCATGGTCTGAAGAAGATTTAGAGAAGATGCACTATAAAATTGTCACGCAAGAGAAGATTCCTTGATGCTTTTTAATGGAATTACTTAGGAACAACATTTTAAGCACTCAGATCTTAAAAGATAGTGTGTGTATTTTGGGTGAAGTTGCATTTTTAGCACGCTGAAAGTAGACTTACTGCAACAGCTGGTCAACTTCAGCTCTCTGCCTCGCCGCCTCTTCTGGTGGAAGCCTCTCTAGCTGGCGGAAGATGGGGGGCGGATTGTCCATCTCTCCCTCCTCTGAGCTCTCCCCATCAGCCCGATCTGTCCTCTCCACACCGGCTGAAGCTTTCTCTTTCTCCAGATCTTCCATGGCTTGGATCAGCAACTCCTTTGATAGCCCCGAGCTCAGGAGAGACCACACCAGCTGCTCCTGTAAGGCCGAGAGCCGTCCGCTTCGTTCTCCCACTCTCCTCCCCTCACCTCCCTCCATCTCAATTTTTTTACGGTGTCTCAGCAGATATTGGTTTTCTACAGCAGTTCCAGCTCTTGAAAAAGGCAGTTATGTGTTCGCGGATACACAAAGGAAAAGAATTGCAAGCTTTGTCTATGTCGTTGAAGCGATCGCACACACTTCAGTGTGCAAACAGTCGTAGTGTGCTTGCACACACACGCGCACACACAAGCCAAAACAACATTGCAATCATTCAAAATTCACCTGCGTCTCGGCTCAGGATTTAAGCTTAGTGGTCTCTCTTTTGAATTTAGTTCCATTGATCTCCTCTATTTTCCAGCATTCCTGTATTTCTGATGTTGTTGACACCTATTGCACTTTTAGATCAAAATAACATTTTCTCCAACTCACTTTTCCCGTCATCCCCTCCTCCTATACTCTCCCTCTGTTTTTCTCCCTTTCTTACAGTGAACTTTGGCCTCAAACCATGTTAAGGGCAAAGTGTAAAGTAGACAAAGTTAAGCTGGTAACCATTTTGTTAAAATGAACATTCAAAACTCACACTGTCATATTTTTCACATAAGTTTCTCATTGTGAAACATCTGAGGCTCATGTTTACATTAATGTTGATGAGATTTCTTCAACTTTTAGGCATTGTTATGTTCCATTTATAAACCACTGAATTTATATGTAGCTAGTTTGATATCTCAAAAGTTTAAACTATTTTAACCAATAACAAACTGGACATGTAACTTTTAGGTAATTTGCTCTTTAGACATTTTTAATAGACATGTTTCCATTAAATATAACCACATTTGTACAATAATAAAGTAATAACTGTAGTAAGTTATACTTATTACTTGTCTCTTATTACTTACTATTATTGTCTCTATCCCCTGGATTATTCAAGTAAAAATGTGATTAATCTGTCCTTAAATTGGTCCTAGTTGATTTGTATTAGTATAATTTCTGTGAAATTGGTATAGTATGATCAATAGCGTAGTAAATGGCATAATCCACACACCAAATTGTATAAATGAATCACATAGGTTCAAATGTCTTCAGACAAAGAAATGTTTTAGAAACACACATAATTAAAGAGATGTACTAATCAACCATAAACTACTACCCACCCATAGAATTCCCTTACCATGTTTCACATTTACAATGAAGAAACATATCAGTGATAACATTACACTGTACCTATTTGATGGTTGTACACATTGCATTTGTGTCTGTTTGTATCTCAGCTTTGGTTAAATGCTACAGTGAGTAGCTTTAGATTTTAGAAAAAAAGACAATACTGTTTAATTAAAAGTAAACTGTGAAATCACATCCAATTAGCTCAATTTATTTTGTTGATTTTTTCTTTGTGATGTTGAATCAGCCTCTTCATATTTACATTAAATTTAACCTTATTTAACCTTTTTTGTAAATACAATACTTTTTACATGAAGAGTTGAAATAATAACACTAACAGTAAAAAACAAACTACGGGTACAATGCAAAAAATGTATTTATATATAACTGTAATTATACACTATTTACATTTATACAGTGATATTTTTTTCCTAACAAATAACACCCATAATTTAATAAATTCAAATTACATGCTGAAGTGCATAGTGTTCCATAATTACATTGGCCTCTCTAATTTACAGTAAGCTTTCTAGAGCTGGTGAACCATTGTCACTGAACAAAAGGAGTCATTAGCAATTCTAGAAACAGCGAACCATCCAGGGAACATTCACACCAGGTGTTAGTGGACTGAATGGACAGAGAATTTATGGCCACAAAGAACTTGTAAAGGGGGGAGGACAACAGATTAACAGTGTTTGGTTGTACACAGTAGCAGTTTCTGTGTTTTTGCCAAAACTTTTGCCACTTTAGCATCCTGTTATCTGTATGTCAGGGCAATGAAGGGTGCATGTGCTAATTGTACACCATAATTTTCGCAGGGCTGCGCGATATTGTTCTCTAAGCTGCAGTGTAATGCCAGTCCGAGCTCTAAAGCCGGCGGCAGGGGGGCGGCACCCTCCCTGCCCTCATTCTCCTCCCCCCACAATATGGTAGCTGTGTGTTGAGGGGCTGGGGGTCTTTCACTTTGGTCAAGGACCCCTGGTCTGGTCAAGCCCCTCACCCGATGCATTTCCAACAGGCTTGGGCCTCTACTGGCTCCTCCGATAACCAGCTGCAGTGCCTGGAAGAGGGCAAGCAGGTTTACTCTCAGCTCTACCACACCATCTTGCAACCAGACATTATACCTGCAGAGAAAACAAAACAACACTGGTGACTAAATCTTACAAAATAAAACTCACTGTCATTATTCTATCCATTAGGAACTGTGCACATGTTGGTAACCCATCCTCTATAAGTCTATCTAAGCTTCTATGTCTCACCTGGTAGGGAACCCTCGCTTCTCCAGTGAGGGCAGCACAGGTTGGATGTTAAGGTGTTGGGGGTTTGAAAAGCGGAAATGAACTTCTGCTTTTGCCAGCGGCGCTGACAACACGTCACCTCCAAGTAGAAACTCAATGCTAGAGTCTGGTCAAGAAAAGACAGTAAATGTATCAATATTAAAACATAAGGTTATGTTTAAGTCCAATGATAACGTTCAAAAAGTAGTATTATTCAAATACGAACTTACCCCCAGATTTTCGGCCCTGTATTCCTTTGACACTTCCACAGTGGTACCCCGCTTGACAACAACGATAAACCCGTCTAACGAATCGGAAGAGGGGTGGTTCTGGGAAAACAGCACGACGTGGACCATCACCCATCGTCGATAATATCTTAAGCCGATACATTTGGCCCCAGTCCCCAAAAGGAGTGGTGCTCTCCGTCCACGGTGCACTTAGGAGGGCGCACTGGTCGTGCTCGGAGCCAGGATCGCGACGGGTTCTCTGTACGTGGCCAATACGCATTTTACGCTCTCCTTCAAACGATGTCACCTTACGTAGCTGTGTACGCAAAGAGCGGCACTGTACTCCTATGGTAGTAACCATGAAAACGAGGATGAGTAATGAAATCCATGCGTGCGTAACCGTGGCCATCTCGCGTATCCAAATATATCCGCTATATGTGTTGCGCTGAGACTCTTATGCCGGGCTCTCCGCGACACGACTGAGAGGGTAAATCCTCTTGTTCTGATAATAAGCCCAGTTCCTTCTGTGCAATTTGAATTCTGGCTTCTCCTTACCCTCCTCCCCCTGGTTTTGTTTGGGACCCTTAAGCGGCCATTCGCACCCCCATCGACCTTTTAAATGTGTCTGCATAATAAGAGCGCCTAGAGTCCTGCCAGCTCAGTCCATTATTATTCTCACTCCTAATGACCCTCATTACAGAACATCTGCACCATCATCAACGAGATGCTCATTTGCAAGAGAAACGACTCAAGCGACCAAGCGAATCGTAAAACTTTCCTTCTATGTCCAAAATGCTTTACCCTGACAATAGTTTTACAACCAACAGAGCTGTAACACTTCTTTTTGACTAGATATACATTTTAAAACCCGAAAATGTATTTGCGCACGTAACATTCAATTGATATATGCTATGTATGGATTTTATTGCACAGATATCAAAACATAAAACCAAGTGGCTTCCAGTCTTACTTTTTTGACCATTTGTGCGATTGCTGGTTCCTTATTGCTGCTTCATTTTAGTGGATGTATAAAGATGCCGTCAAGTTTACAGGGCAGTTGATCACATTAGCTGACGTTTGACAGCCGGAAAATACCCAAATAGTTTCTGTGTTAATTTAAAAAAAATAATTTTGTATCTATTGAATTATTTAATACCTAAGCTTATTTCTGTTAAATATTTAGCTTGCAACGTATTATGCTATGTTAAGAAGCATAATTATGTTGTTACTTGGTTTGATATTTTGTACCTCATGCAATGTTAGAGTGACTTAAGAGTTCATATGCTTTTCTTGTGGTCTCTGCATACATTTATAATGATTGACATGTCAAATATTTAACATACAGTATCTCAATCGTCTGAAAATGGTTTACAACAGTTTATTTATATTCAAGAACAATTTTTGTCGATTTAGAAAGTTGGCAGTTTCAATAATTACACATATTCACATTAACTGTAATACTGAATGGTCTGCACCACTTTCAAAACCTGCCTCCTGTTTTCTATACAGTGTATTTTAATAAACACAGATTAAACAGCAAAAAGATTACAGCAGAACACATTCATCAGTGTACTTCTGGGACGGCAGTGGTTGACACTTTTAGCTTCTATTATGATAAAATCAATAAAGCAGCATAGCCCAAAGACAAACAGCATTAAAGGAACATGTGACCAAACTGAAAATGCTGTCACCTACTGATCCTCTATTGAGTGATTCTCAACCCGGACCTGCTGCACCCCTCTATATGCACATTCTGAGACATCCAAATAGTGCAGCACTGGGGGGCAGTCCAGACTTCCTTGAACCTGAGCAGTTTAATTCCAGAAATATATTATTGATCAGGTTTGTAAACTGTATTAACCATTTTAATGAAAATACTCTTCGTTTTATAGTGCATTTTGGTCAGTCCACATTGTCTTTTATTATGTGATAAAAAAGAATGTTTAGATTTTTTTTGTGTTCAATGACATGAGGGGGAGTTAAAACACTGGGATTTCCATTTCTGGATGCAGTATTCCTGACTAGTATGCGATATACAGTATTTATTATTATACACATTTATAAATACCGTGAAAATCAGTGAAATAATAAAGGAAATCTAAAAATGTTTAAAGCAGATTGACTCCATGTTTAAGCAGCCGCTGTCTGGCTTTTTTGGGTAGAGAAAAGGCACTATCCTGGGCGTCAGGACTACCAGAGTTTCTAACTGGTGTTCCTTGTTGGAGGAAATAAGTCTCCTGGGCTGTGCTGCGGCTCCCATACACTCCTGAGCCAGCGTTCCTGTAATTCAGTGTACAAACGCACATTATAATCACATTATAATAAACATCACAATTATAATAGTTCTCATACTTGTCAGAAATGACTAGTCAAACTAATTGAACATCAGTAAATGACCTCTTGTAGGTACAGAGAAAACACCCAATCAAATATAAAATATAATTAAAACACGGTCAATATACACATCGAATCAAATTTGGTGATGAATAAACAGATATTCACCTGACAATGGCCTCTTGCAGACTGTCTGTGTGTAAGAAATGGGAATGGAGCAGGGCAGTGGCCTTGACAAATGAGCGATCCTGGGGCCCAGCGGAGCGACCGAATACATTAGCTGCAGTGTCACATATCACCAAAATATCACAGCAGCAGTAACATATTTTTAAACTGTTATACATGTTTTTGGATGAGATGGGACCTTTCACTCACTAGTAAGCGTGTTCTGAATGCAGTCATAATGGGCGAAGGTGTAGGGCCCCGGGGGGCTGGGGGTCCCAGGTGAGGTATTCCTCAGATGAGCCTCAAGCCCATTCAGAGATGCCAAACTGCTTTGATACTGAAGTAACATTAAAAAGAACACTTAATATGTATATACATACACACACACACACAATTTATAAATGTAATATGATTAAATGGGCAGAACACAAGCTTCTCACCACTTCCTCTTTGGCAGTGGGATCTGTGCTGAATTCTGGCTCCACCAAAAGGGCTAGGACCAGACCCCTGACTCTATGCTGGTACAATATTGTAGGCACAAGAGAGACATCTGCAAGGGTCTCACATGTAGGGGAGCCATTTGGGAGGTCATAACTGCTGTTTAAATTCTCCTTGAGTCTTTGTTCTCCCTGTTCTACTTGTTTACTTTTTTGTCTTGCTTCTTTTTGTGTATCTCCTTGCAGTTTGTCATTTGTATTGGTCACGTGACTGTTAGTATCCACTCGTTGCCCTTTGGTCTCGTCAATCTGGTTGTCATGGTAAGAGTCATCAGAATGGTTATCAAGACAATTTGACTGCAACTGATATCCATTGGTGAGGGCTGTGACTTCTTTACTTCGAACTTCCTGATCTGAATTTGCAATTTTGCTGCTAGTACTGGACTCCGAGTGTAAACTTACTGACTCCAGTTTCTCATTTATGTCCTGTGCTGCCTTTTCCTTTGTATCCAGGCTGGTCAAACTCCCTGTTAAACCTTGTTCATTTACTTTAGACAAGTTTGCGCCAGTTGATGTGCTGTGGTCAGGTGACTGAGGAGTGAAGTATTCTGATTGGTTCATAAGACTGGAATGACGTGGAGTGTTCACCGGTGAGGGGGAGGGGCTAAAACATGGCTCATCAGAAAGGGAGGAGCGAGGAGAGGATGGCATCGTCTGATAGGAGGTTGGGGGACACTGAGTGGACTCTAAGTTTAAAGAGTCTGTATCTGTAGTCGGGGTGTCTGATAAAGTGCGTGACAAAAGGCGGGACTTTCTGGATCGGCTTGGAGGTTGAATACAGTGAGACCTAAGTATGAGAGATAGGACGGGTAATGCACAATCTGCAGAACGCAACCAGCTATAGCATCATGCATATTCTTTTTGAGTACCTGCAAGCTCTATCCACTGGGGGGCAGCGCAGCATTTGCAGTTCAGTTGTTGTCAGGAACACCTGTGTGGTAACTGCAACAGAGGAGGGTGTGCCCACAGATGAGCTCAGGCCATTGGTTGTCACCCTGCTATCCTATAGTGAGAGACAAGAAGAATAGATAAGAATACATGTGCCTTAAAACTGTTAAACACTGTGTGTTATAATATTTGGTATAATGAATCTCTGTGTGTATGATTTTACCTGGCTGTACAGTTCTGTCTCATACACCATCACCTTCACTGTCAGATCAGGAGGAATCTGAGTACTCACCACCCTGCAAAACACACAGAAAACCATCACCGCCACTGTCTGGTCCAAAACACACTTGTGTCAACATTTAGTATATTTGGTACCAATGAATACACCATGAAACAGAACAGATGTGTAGGAACTAGAGCTTTTGAAAAAGCCTTGTAATGAGAAGGGCAAAAAGAAAAACATTTGTGTCATACAGGCTTGTTTAGAAGAACAGTTCAAGAGAAATCAAACTTAAAGATCTCTGTTCAAGGAAAAAGCAAGAAAAACAAGGTTTTCCTGTAGCTCAAATGGTAGAGTATGGCACTATAACCAAAGGGTTTAATTTCTAGGGAATGCACACTCTTGAGTGAACTATCCCTTTAAATCTCAGTGAAATCTCACCTGCCCCTGTACAGAATACACCCTGCTAACACCAGAGGGCATCGCTGACATGCCTGTAGAATAAGTGCAGCTTTCAGCAACAGCAGAGGATCAATCTAATAATGGAGTGAGGACAGGGGACCAGTTAGGGAGGGAGAACAAAGAAAGAGATCAACTTTGGCACTGCAATGCTTTTGCTTAAAATTCTGTTTATTCTTACATGCGTGGAGTCAATTGTCCTCAGGCAGCTGAAGATGTTGTGCAGTTCAGTGGAGCCGCCCTGCAGGTGACAGAGGTATCTGGCCCATTGTAGAGCCAACTCCTCTTGACTGTGTAACTGTGGAAGGAAAGAATACGGTTTAAGCAAAGCACAAAACTTATGCTGAACTGAACTAAAATGGTATTATAGATGTTCCTTTTCAAAAAAAATTTAAAATATGATATCACAATATGTATATAATATTGCAATTTTACAGTATTTATACACGTTAACTGTACAGTAATTTGTAGTTAATATTGTAATGTATTAGATGCTTTGATTTTGATACCTGGTAGCTCTGACGCACTGGTCCATTACAGAAGCAGAAGAGATCTATCAGCTGATCTAGGAAGTTACATACACTCACATCTGGAATGTCTACCACACAGCTTAACGCCTGGCAACCAAACAAAGATCCCATTCATACAAGTAAAACCACATAAAAGAGCAATCCAGACTCTTGGTTGCAATGGAATGTTTTTTTTAATGACCAATACCAGTCTTTGTTCCTACCCAAAGAAACTTATCCTTCATGCGAACTGCGTATTTGCTCTTGCGCAGACGCAGCAGGCGTACAGGAGAGGCAGATAGCTCAGACACACAACGACACACACCGGCAAGCTGTCCACAAAGTAGCTCCTGCTGGTCTATTGGCGTCTGTAACAATACACAGACACTATCATGTCTTCAGTGGCTAATTACAACTAAAACTACCCATTTGAAAGCATTACAAACAATGTTTTCATAGTTTCACATGATTAAATTATATAATGTTACGAAGGTGATACTGCTTCTCTGATATCTACAAATAGAGGTAGTAATTAACACAACTCAACAGTGCTCAAAGGTATAATTACATCTTCAGGGTAAAAGTAGTATATTCCATCTCTGGTAAGGTCTCCTTCCTCTTGCACCTTTGAACTATCATAAAGGAAGAACAAAAGGCATCTGAAAAAAATGACCAGAAAGACAAGTGGCAAGGTTACATTTTACACCAACACAGTATGACTCTTTTAAAATTTAAATAAATTGTCTCAGATTGGGTATTTTTCAATATTGAATCCATGAATTCACAGAAAAATCAACATTACACTTTTTCATTTAATTGCTGGGTCAAATATAAGACATTTAGACAAGACATACATGGGGGACCTGTGACAAGACATATTTTTAACCTACATACAGTCTTTAATTTATTCACAGAATTTAACTCTCACCGTCTTGAATCAGTCATAGTTGTTTCAGCCATTCTTCTGTTAAAACAGCAGTTAATCTGGTTGAAGTGAATGAGCCTGTGAAAGAATATGAATCTTTACAAAAATGCCATGTTACTTCTGTAAAGCGGTGTTAACATTGTATTTATAAATATTATTAAATCTTTCCTCATTGAAATAAGATACCTTATTGTAAAAGTACGGCAACATTTAAGTGTTAGTAGACTAGTTAGCCTACATAGTAGGCTAAAAACGAGTAGCGAAAACCCCCCAATAGCTAAGTTACTGTAAGCTTTAAAACTATGCTTCTCGGTGGAAATAATGTGTATGTCTTTAAGAATCAATAAATTCGTAATCACGTATGTTTGTAAGTTAACAAAACCTTAACTGCTTTTTATTTGGTTATGTTTTGTTTATGTCTTAGGCAGATTTGTGATTGGTTGAATAAGCAGTGCGAATAACATCTTAGTACACGGTGCTACTCATTCAACCAACAGGTGCGATATTTTGACACTCACCGTTGTTGACTTGCGTATATAGCAGACAAACTTCATGCATACATGTTTCGCTAAGGGAACGCTTACATCACATCACACTCGTCACACAAATCTCAAGATATTGACTGTAAACCGATACATTTATGATCTACATGATCATTATCTAAGATATGCTTAAACTTGCGCTAGCGTTTGTTAAAACAGAAACTGGATTTTTGAAAAAGGAATGCGAGTCACAAGAGTAAAGTCATGTGAGTGTCTTGACAGTAAGGCAAGCCGGAAGGGACAAACTCCACGTCGTTCCTCCTTTTTAGCTTTGAGTTTTTGTTGTGGCGTTTCACAAATATACATTTATAATACATTTATTAGAAATGCATGGTCTCTTTAAGCCATTTTTATTTTTTTACAATTTTCCTATACCAAATTATTACATACAGCATTTACAATTTACAAACGCATTAGTAAAACAAAAGTTTAGTTAGAACACTTCCAATGGCAACATTTCAAATGAGACACATTCAGAACAGAGTTTATAATTTAAGGAATATACTTTTATTATACTTAAGCAGACAATGTGATACAATGGTCCAGGAGTAGATGTAACTTCATTCATAAGGTGCTTCCACACAAGGTGTGGACAGCACAGAGGTAAGATCAACATATTGAAGAGACGTCACGTAAACTGAATAAAACAGAGGAGTGGTCCAAGCCAGTGGTCCCTGTAGGGAGTTCAGAGTGAGATTCTAACACCCTTTACTCATCATGATGCTCATAGCCATCGGGAAGCGCGTTGACATGAGAGTTGTGGAAGAGGCTCTTGTTGCCATCGCCCCATGGGAAACGCTGAAGAGACAGTGTGTTTGTGAGTGGAAGAGTGGGAGGGCAAAACTGTTA
>JAZGTJ010001356.1:33770-58398 GCA_036877575.1 Botia almorhae | reverse complement strand
CACGGACCAAAAAGACGCGTACAAACTGTGCGTGTTGACGCGTCCAAATTTCACGCGTTTCATTTGAACACTTTTGGCCCCGTCCGCGTTCCATACATTTGAAGACTTTTGGCCCCGTCCGCGTTCCATATGTATGCCCTTAACTGGTTCGGGAAAAGAAATGACGCGGAACAATACGTCACGTCACGGGCAAGGCGCAGATACTTTACTGGGCAAAAGAAATGTCAATAACTTTCAGGCGAGGACTTCGCTGATTCGCCAGTCAATTTTTTAACGCTGATTTCGCCGATTCATCAGTCCATCTTTCAGAGCTCATCATTGGGCAAAAGAAAATGTTGGAGCGGATGCGCGCCGATTGGCGGATCCATGATCGAGTCCATCTTTTGACCCACGCTATTGGACAGGAAAAGATGCTAACGCAAACGGGAATTGGGCGGCGAGGCAAGGCGGTCGCGATTGGTTAACAGCTCTGCGACCAGGACTGCCCAAACAGCCCAGGTCTGTCAGAGTATAATTTCAGATTTTGATTAAAGATTACAAGGGCAAATGAGTTAAAAACAATAATAATGTGCACGGATAAATCATTTATAATAAACATTGCAATATTCTATTAAAAACAGAAATAGTGTATTTTGATTTAATGGTGACTTTAATTGGAGTTGTTTCTGTAATGATTAATGAATGATCAGGATTTGCCATTAAAATCAAGATACCAGGACTACGTTTTGATCACTTTTAATAATGACAAGAATTATTAATTATTAATGACATAATTCATAGTCAATATTAAATCAGGTTTTAAAATGTTTCGCCTATTTTAAGAAAAAAATTAGCAGTAGTAACCATGGTTACTGTGTGTTTTGGGGAATTGTTGTGACGTCATTCGCAGAGTACTGCCAGTAGTTTTTAAATAATAATTTCAGTTGGTAAATCGGTTTGCTGGTTCAGTTTGACTATTTTAATAATGAACCTGTTTGAACGACCTGCTCGACCTTTTGGTCCAGACGAGTCCATCAGGTAAAATATCATCTCGATTTCCCAACAAAACAACAACAATAAATATTTTTTATTTTAATGTTTATTAAACTTTGCTTTCAGCGAATTAATTTGTAAAGGACTGCCCCTTCTCAGACGTCCACGTAAGGATTTCATGAATTTGTGCGTGTACATCACTTGCTTTGTAATCAAACATTACATCTAAAACTAACTTTTATTGTCAATTTAGCTGAGAGGCAAAAAAAATTAAAGGGTCCTACCCTACCGCCAGTGCACCTTATAAAAACCCGGAGAAAGCCCGGAGAGCCCCAGCAACAGGTCAGAAAATGGGTGTGGATATTTTAATATGAACTTCATTCCCAATTATTCGTCTTATGCATCTTTTTAAAATTGAATTGTGTGTGTGTGGTTGAATTTATATAGATGAGGCTACTTAAAACACTGTAAAAGTGCGGTAAAATTATTTTAAAATGTTTAATATTCTTTAAACGGAAATTATATTGTGCTTTTGCAGTTGACAAGCCTGGAATTGATCAACAGAGGGCGCCGGGTGCGAAAGGTTCACATAGAGAATTTGCGCCCCAGTGCACCCGCTGTCGGGATTTCAAGTCTGGATGCCAGGAGTGAGTAGGCTCCACATTAAAGAGATAACCATTTATTTCAGCAGAAAAACAATATTTTTTAAACTTTGCAATAATTATAGTACATAGTGCTCTTGGGGATTTTTTAAGGCCTCATTGGAAGTTAAATGTCAACTTGCTACAACTTATTTAATTGTCTTAAATCTGGTTGGTTTGCAGTCTCTGTTCCACTTCTCGGTAAGTTGCAGCCTTCTAGACCTCTGCAACCCCCAGATGTGTCCACCAGGTGAAAGATTATTTCAGTACATATCTGTAAAATATTGTAAAATATCTGTAAAATAAAATAATGAAAAATTGTCTATTTTATTGTTTATTAAACTTTATTTTCAGAAGAAGAGTTTGTCCTTGGATGAACCTTAACAGACGTGCAAGTACATATTTTTACATTTTCTGTTTCATTCTTTCTGTGTAATCAAACATTACATTTGAAACAGACTTTTCTGTCATTTTAGCTTTTAAATGACAATTAACAATTAACAGGTCCTACCCTACCGCCTACTGTGGACCTCAGCGAAAGAGAACCTGAGCGAAAGGTATGAAAATGGATGTGGATATTTTAATGTGACCTTTTCCAATTTTCTATAACTTTTTGTTTGATTTATTAAACAGACATTGTTGTTTAAATGTTCTTAATGCTTCATCAGGCTAAAGATTTCTAAAGTCAATTTACACACACTCCTACACTGTGAAATTTACATTTATGCATTTGGCAGATGCGTTTATCCAAAGCGACTTACAGTACATTTAAGGTACATAATTTATTAGAACATGTTCTCCCTGGGAACTATAGGAACACTCAGAAATTAGGAAATGTTAATGAAAATCGTATACAGTAACTGTTGTGCTTTTGCAGTTGACAGGGTTAAACCTGGTCATCAGAGGACGCTTTGTGCAAAAGGTTCCGTTTGAGCCTTTGCGCCCCAGTGTGCCTCCTGCCAAGCCTTCTCCTCAAAGTGTGGATACACACAGAGGCCAGGCTCCACCTACGAGAAGTAAATATCTCATAGCAGTAAAAAATTGTTTGTAAACCTCACTCTGTTAAATATCATATTACCTGAATGTGTCTTGTAAATTTCCATGGCCTCATTAGAAATCCGCTTGATGCAAATGTACAATTAAATTTTCTTTAACCTGGTTGATTTGCAGTGGCGCTTCCAGTGCTAGGAAAGTTGCAGCCCTCTCGACCTCTGCAAGCTTATCCAGCCATGTCAACAATAAAGAGGACTCAAGTACGTTCCAGTATTTCACTGTCGGCATTACATTTGAGTACAGTTTGTCTTGAAAGTATATGTAAATATATATAGTACACAAGTATATAAATATATTTTTAATATGTTTCAGCCCTCAGACAAGGACCATGGGTTTTCTGTTAGGAACACCCCTGGATTCCCCACACTGGCACCAAAATAAAGAAGGATGCCAAATATTTTTGAGTGCAACAGAAAAATAATTATGAGCATTATAAAAAGGGCTGTGTGCATGAGAAAAAAGAATTATTTGCAGAAGAAAACAGAACTGTATGCAAAAGAAAAAAATGTCTGTGCATCAACTAAAAGCATTTTTTTTTTACATTTTTCTTTTTGTAATAAATAGCATTTATACTGAAATACTAGTAATGCGTTTCATTTTGGAAATGTCTGGTACATACAAGATCTTTCTACAACAGCAGGAATAATTTTGTGATTGTGACTTTGCTTTCTGAATGTCTAAACTATCCTAAGTTACCATAAGAGAGCATATATTAGCAGGCATCCATCTTGACAATGGCAAGATAATGTCAGGGTCGAGGAATGAGAAAGAACCCAATTGCAGACAGCTTTCAAACAAAGTTTATAAACCAAAAATCCCTCAAGGGGGACAAAACAAGAAACGAAACCAAACTAGAAACAGGACATAAAAACACGGGGATCAGAAACTCAGGAATTATATATATGCAGTATATACAGTGCCTTGCGAAAGTAGTCTTACCCCTTAAACTTTTCCACATTTTGTAACATTACAACCACACACTTAAATGTTTTTTATTTAGATTTTAAAAAATCTGGAAAAAAAGTGTGGTGTGCATTTGTATTCAGCCCACCTGTGTCAATACTTTGTAGAGCCACCTTTCGCTGCAATTACTGCTGCAGGTCTTTTGGGTCTACAAGCTTTGCACATCTTATGTCTTTCTTTCAACAATGGCTTTCTTCTTGCCACTCTTCCATAAAGGCCAGATTTGTGGAGTACACGATTTATAGATTCTCCCACCTGAGCTGTGGATTTCTGCAGCTCCTCCAGAGTGACCATGGGCCTCTTGGCTGCTTATCCGACCATTGCTCTCCTTGCTCAGTCTGTCAGTTTAGGTGGAACGGCCATGTCTTGGTAGGTTTGCAGTTGTGGCATACTTGTTCCATTTTGGATGATGGATTGAACAGTGCTCCGCAGATGTTCAAAACTTGGGATATTTTTTATAACCTAACCCTGCTTTGAACTCCTCCACATTTATTCCTGACCTGTCTGGTGCGTTCCTTGGTCCTCATGATACTGTTTGTTCACTAGCGGTCGCTAACAAACCACTGAGGCCTTCACAGAACAGTTGTATTTATACTGAGACTAAATTACACACAGGTGGACTGTGACTTCTGAAGGCAATTGATTGCACTGGATTTTTTTAGGGGTATCAGAGTACAGGGGGCTAAATACAAATGCACACCACACTTTTCAGATTTTTATTTGCTTAACATTTGGAAAATATAAAAATATTTTCGTTCCACTTCACAATTATGTGTTACTTTGTATTGGTCTATCACATACAATCTCAATAAAATACATTTAAGCTTGTGGTTGTAGGTGACGAAATGTGAAAAAGTTCAAGGGGTATGACTACTTTTGCAAGGCACTGTATTCAAATAGCATTTAGTGACTTATAATACAATTAATTGAAATGGGCAGAAAAAGAACAAAGCCCACCCTGACCATTAATTTAATTTATGAAAAAAATTAATTGTGATTCGCCAATTACTGTTGCTGAGGTTAAGAAAGCGATTTCTCAACTAATAAATAAGTCACAATTCTATCTCCTTTCCTTTTCGAAGTGTATAGTGCTTAAACTGTTGTTCGCTCACAGCTAGTATGAACCAGTGTCGTTTGTTTAATACCTGAACCTAAACATTAAACATTAGACAATCGAAGGCCCGTCATCCTTCTTAATAATCATTATAAACTGTATGCAGGAGGAAATTGTTTCGTGTGAAATTAGGACAAGGTAAAACACAAAGATTTCTTTTAGAAACGGAATTCGTCAAGGTTGTACAGTCTCTGTATATCTCTTATTGTAGCGCAGGCCTTCTGACATTTTATTAAAGATGGTAAACAAGCATTTTTTATTGCGGCAAAAGTGTTTTCATTAGACAACTAGTGGATGACACTATAAAAAACTCTAGCCAGGTTTATCGGGCAGTTAAAATTATTATTCAGTTGTTTTCATGAAAAAACTGATATTTAGTCTTAATATAACTGAATATTAGTCTTGAAAAGCTACTCTCTTGTATCTGTGGATGGGATCCCCGTTAAAGAAGCTGTTAATTATTTAGGCGTTGTTGTTTCGATAAGTGAACAAGATAGACTTTTTCTAAATTTAAATCCTGCCTTGAAATTTAGTCTCTTGTTAATAAGCGACTTGTCCCTTACAGATAGAGTTCTTCTGTCAAGAAGGAATTTATAGACTAACCATATTGCTTTATATATTTATACATTTAGACTGTAAAAAACTGTAAAAACTATTGGTCAGATTTTATTTAATTTCCTATGGATAAATCGTGTGCACTTCGTAAATCTGTTGTTATAAATTACCTTAAAAATTGTGACCATGATCGATTTCTCTACATTAAACAATACCCTCAAAATGAATTAAAAATTCTTTTTGAAGAAACCTGAGGATTTTCCTTTCCTAATTTTTGTTTTTGTTTGGGGGCCTTTTATTTTTACTAATGTGTAATTATAAGATTGACAAATTACCAGTGAAATTATTATTTCATGCTCAAGCTTTATTGGCTTGAAAACTGATCTACAAGCACAATATCTCTCCACAACGATATTTTATTTGGAATAACTGTTGTATTTTGTATAAACACCATAGTATTTTATAAAAGCTGGTATGAGGAGGGTTTTGCTTTAGTTCGTCCTTTGTTTAACTTCACGTGAGTTTCTTATGGAATTTAACTTTGTGACACCCAAGGAATTCTGTCATTAATAGACAAAACAATCTATTAATGACAATAATTATAATATAATAACAATTAATTCGGTTTAAGTTTTATTTAAGTAGTAACCATGGTTACGGTGTGTTTTGGAGAATTGTTACATTGTTGGAGAATACGTGTACATGTAGCATCGTATGTTCCTGTAGTGCAGTGGTAAAGCATTGCGTTAGCAGAGCCAAAGATCGTGGGTTCAATTTTCAGGGAACACATCTACTGACAAAGAATATAAACTAAGTGTAATAGTTAAATAGGTTCAATAAAATGGTCATTTGTTGAGGTAAGATATTTCATCAAAATAGCCAGCAGAGGGTAGCAGATTGCAGCTTTAAATCTGTGCGCTAGTACGTTTTATGTATATTCACTTTGGTCATGTCTTTGCTGGTCTATTCAAAATACGGTACTTACGTGATAAATTGTAGAAATCGGTGTAAATTGCAGTAATTTTAATGACAGTAATCTGGGAACAAACTAAAAACGTATTCATTTCAAACAAAACTGGCTACGTGTCAGAGCAATACATGTATGTTTATAAAATACATTTTTAACATTTTGTGTAAAAATAGTTTTTTAAATAGTATTTTGTATCTAGCTAAATTACATGAACGAAGTTATAGGCTAAACGTTTATTACGCTGCGCTCTGAAAAACCGATTCTGATTGGTCAATCGTGCCATTCAACAGTCTTAATATCTATTGCACATCCGGGAATTAAGTGATATCGGACCGCTCTTCTGGGCTTCTTAGGTGAAAAAATATTAAACCCAAATTAATATTTAGCGTATAATTGCTTATTAACATGACAATTAACCGTTGAGCGTCTGTTTTTTTATAGTCTTTTAAATAAATAATAGTCTTTTAAAAAGCAAAACCCTGTAGGACAATATCTATATGAAAACCTTTATGAAACAATGCCTATACTTAGTTATTGGGTAATAAAAACACTAGTCTGCACTTTAGCTGACACCTTTATAACATGTAAAATATAACGAAGTGTATAATTCTGTTATAGTAAATCTTATAATAAAAAAATCATATTTATATTCAAAATGATTTAAAACTACGTTGCAGGATCATACACACCCTTAACTAACAAAGCAAATAATGGGGTGGAGAAATTATGCACTCGCCCTACATTTTTCTCAAATGAGTCGTACAAGCACAGCTATTATAGTAATACTACAGAACATCCCATCGTATTGGGGGTGTGTACCTTTTGACTCCATGGATTTTATTGGCCATTTCACCATGGCGTCATTGAAAGGAGTCTGTTAGTCTCGACTGACAAATAGAGCACTAGAGAGAATGTGTCTTGTTCTGTCTGCTTTGGCAATTCATGGGGTTTTAAATTCTTAAGGGAACACAGGTCCACCCGGGGGTCAGTGAGGTAAGTCACAGTGGACTGGATATCTTGTGATTGTAGGTGCGGGTGTTTGTTTGAGGTGTGCAGGTCATTGAAGGGTCTACACGTGGCTGTCTGTACAGCTGTCTCACACTGGGGACACTTTTGATTGTACTGCTAACCAGCTAAATCCAGTTAGCCGTGTAATAAGCAGTTGATTGGTGCTAGCGCTCCGTGGCTACGCTGTTACAGCTATCTGTTGTTGGCAATCCGAACCATGATTTAAAGAACATCGACAATTTTATTTAGATCGAACTCCCTATAACAACTTTATATGGGGTGAAATTTTCACTACCTGCGTTAAAGTGTTGTAGCACAGCGCCAGCAATGTGCTGAATGAGTCCCACGCGCAAATTGCATGGGCCGCACGTGCGCTGTTGTTGCCATCGTAAAAATAAACGATAGTTATATTACTGTACATACACTGGCCCAGCATGGCTAAAACATTATAGCAAAATGGCATTTTATGATCACTTAGGGAACAATTGCTTTCCTTTTCCCTCGTGTCCATGTATGCATGAACGAGAGCACAGAACGGTGTTTATTATAACTTATTTAAAAATACGAACTATACAGCTGTAGTCTATCCGTTGTCTGTTCTAAAGTTCAATACAACTCACGTTTCATAAAGTTTATTTCAGCCTCACCAGTAATGGTTATTATTGTTAATAGGGTTATTATTACAAATGATTGTGTTTGTCAAGATGAGCCACAGTGCATTCAAAAGTAGGTGAGACCATGGAGAATTATAACACTTGTTCAAGCACAACGCAGTGGTGATACATTTATTTGTAATTTTCTATTTCACATTTCTATCAATTTTTTTTTAATGGCTCACAGTCGTGTTTCTAAGTCATCAGCTATGACCTGTTGCATTATATGTTTGTGTATTATCGGTTCTGTTCATTGCTTCTGCAGTCTGAGTCTTGTGTTCTATGAGAACACATAAGCCAAGATGAAGAAGATTTGTTGACCCACAGCTGATATATGTTTTGTTAAAAATGGTTTAACTAATACTCATAATGGGGGTTGGGGTAACAAACCTTGTACCTTGCACCTTGACTATTTATTTTGCAGAATATAGGTTGTCAATTTGATTTAAATTGCTCAGAAATGTTTGGTTTAGAATCAGTCAAACTGGAAAGGTCCATCATAACAACTTGTCTTGGCTAATAGATAGCCATGTTTATAGTTACAGCTTGAGCAAACATTTCATGTTATTTTGTTTGGATGTGTCATAATGTAAGCTTTCCTGTTACATGTTCCTTCACTTGAAAACACCTTGGCCTAGTTATGCTCTTCCCAGCCTTTTGCCTCCAGCTGTCAGTGTGAATACTCTTCAGCACCAAATTGAGCTGCAAGTAATTTACTTTGTTTTATAGAAAGCCACAAAGCAGAGATGAGTCAACACCTGATAACCAGTATGTTCTCTCAGTATGTTTCTGTGGTTCAGTTGGTAGAGAATGGCGCTGGCAATGCCAGCATCATGGGTTCAATTCCCAATCAAATATATACCTTGAATATACACTAAGTAAATTATTAGTGTACAGTAGTTTGCATGGAAATGATGAAACTTGAATGAGTTCCTATAAAATGTAGCTTTTATTCACATTTAATGAATGAATTATTTGTAATTGTTTGCTGGCACCTGAAATCTGACTTTGATTCATTGTCTTTTGATCTTGTAACAGCTCCCAAAGAGAACTGCTTTGCTCATTTTTGATCTGTATATTCACATGCTATAACAGTGTAGTCGCAACAGTGCTCAGTTTGCAACCTACCAGAATCGTGTAATCGATTCCAGACACACAAAGCAAATTTTACTTGAGGTGTTTCTGAAATTGATTTCTTTAGTCTCATAAAAATCTAGTTTTAAAAAAGTTCTGCTTTTAAAATAGTGTGTTTATATAGGATGATTTTAAAGCACAGGAAGCAAACATCATCCTCCATCAAGTGAAAACTGCTTTGCACAGTTAATGTTCTAGACATTTCTTTGAAAGAACTTGCTTACTATGTACACAGTTGTACACAGTTTGTGGATGCTTTAAATTAAGTGACACACAGGCCAAGTATGGTAACCCATTACCACAGAGTGCAACATTGGAGTAGTGAGTTGTGAACACACTGCAAACCAACACACATCGAGAAAACGTGGAGCAGTGAACAGCAATGTAACACCAATGGCGCAATTAGCATTAATGTGCCTTGCACTGCAGTTGTTTCCTGTTATCTTTGGGAATTGAACCTGCAACCTTTTATCAAATAGATAAATTTTGTCATACTATGTAAATGTTTTGCCATTGAGTAATTTGGGTCTGTTTGAAAAATAAACAGTCATAAATTTACATATAACATTTGTACATTTTGTAAACAAGCAAATCTGTCACCAGTTACTAACTATTGTGTCTCATGTATATAGGCAGTGTATTGGTGATTCTTGAAAATGTTGCTGGTCAGGATCCTACCAGGAGTTAAACAGCGTTTTCAAATGTTTTATTATTGTGAATGCTGGTTTTATGACCATGTTAATTGACGGGATAAAGAAAAGTTTGTGTTGAAAGATGATATATGAAACAAATTAAAAATAATTAATAAATGCGTCTTCATTTGTGTCCTTCCAGCTAACTGGTAGCAAACACCTTTGTATAGTTCATGAACGAATCTCTGATTGGAGCAGTTCTTTTAAATCAGTCAAACAGATTTTCTTTTTGAGTGCAAATGTCAAAGTAGCAAAGAACAATATTTGACATTCTTGACACTCAGAGTAAAAATAAAAACATTCTGATGGACTGTGTCTTTATTTCTTTTCCTCCAGGTGAATGGTTCTTGCTATCGAAGGCAAATTTAGTTTTATCTGCGTTCGCCCTTCAATATAGGAATAATGACAGTTACCAATGCCAAATCTGAGACAGGTAAGCACTCCTCTTACAAGTTTATTGGATGCTATATTCCTGCAGTATGCACTGAGATGAGCTATGGCTTTATATCATAATTGCCTGAACAGTGACAAATATGTATCGGTGCTTAAGGGAATGTCAAATTTTAGTTTCTAAAAAAAGATTGAAAGATTAAAGAAATGTTTGACAGGAATCAGTTCAGTGAGAACCTGCTACAAACCAATACTCCAGAGTGTGGATGAGAAACTGCAGTGTCCTTTTGAATCCCTTAAAGAAACTTGTTCCCAAATGTAGGTTCTTTAGTCAATACTAGCTAGAAAAGTGCTGATGAAAGTGTCTCAGATTGAAGGTATGACCCTTAGCTAGGTGTTTTCACTAACACGCCATTTCTCTACTGCTGGGAGAGGTCTCTGTGTGGGTGTGGTCTCCATGGAAATGCATACCGTTTAGGCTATGCAAATGAAGCCACTTCGTGATGAATGTGCCCTTTCCTAGCCTCTCAAGTTGTTTATAATTGTCTGAGTGTTTTTTGGTGCTGTAATACATATGGATTATTTTATTTTTGGAATCCTCAGTTAGTGGAGAGCAGTTGGTTTAATTAGTATTGCTTTTAAGCAAGGTTGACAGTGGTGGGTGAATTAATATGAAGTTGTTTTAAGCATCTTAGAGATTTTGCCACAGTTCTTATGGATTTTAGTCTATCTATTTCTTCCCATACCTGCCATTGAGTATTGTGTCACACCTGCTTAATATGCATTAACAACTTTAAGTTAGTGGTTAAAGTTACCACTTTAAAGTTACCACTTTAGTGAGCTTGAGGTCTCCAATGTTTTCTCCAGCCATCCTACTACCTGTTCCCTTGACCTAGTCTCCTCACACTTCCAACAGGCCATATCAAGTACACTTACAACTTCCCTTACACACATCCTCATCCCTTCTTACTGGCACCTTTTTCTTACTGGTGCTGCTAAAAAAAAACCCACACTGAACCCCTCTCTTGCTGACATCCAAAGACCTGATTCCTCCCATTCATAGCAAAATCACTTGAATAAGCCGTTTCAACCAGATTATTTTTCCTCTTTCAGAACAGCCTACTTGGCAAGCAGTCAGGCTTCAGGAGCAACCACTCCACAGAGACAGTGCTGTTGATCTCTGAGGGCAGCAAAGGTGGAGTCTAATCCTTTGTCTTTATTCTGCCTTATTCAACCCTCTTCGACACCAGATCCTCCTAGAAACCCTCTTTTTGCTGAAGATTACAGGAACTGCGCTCCAGTGATTTCAGTCTTACCGCAGATAGATCCTTCAAGTTGTCTTGGAGAGGTGAGCTGTCCAAGTCTCAGCACATGGTCACCGGGCTCCCTCAAGGATTAGTGCCTGGACCACTAATTTCTCCATTTACACTACATCATTTGGTCCTATTATACAGGCACATGGTTTCTCACATCACTGCTGTGGTGATAACACCCAGATCATCTCCTCTTGTCAACCAGATGATCATACAGCTGCATGCATCACAGTCTGTCTGGAAAACATCTCAGCTTGGATAAGAAAACACCACCTACATATAAACCTAGCTAAGACAGAACTGTGTGTCTTTCCAGCCCACCCTACAGCTCCAGACAATTATAATACCAACAAGAACAGCCAGAAAACTTCTTTGACAATTTCTGATCACAATTTGACATTTTCCAATTCTCACAATTAGAATGATCTTCCAAACTGTTGTTCTGTTTAGTCAGCCGCACTACAACTTTAAACAGCACGTTTTATGGTATTGCCTCCCTATGATATTGTTTTATTGTTTTCCTCACCTTGTAAGTCACTTTGGATCAAAATGTCTGCTACATGCCTAAATGTAAATGCAAAAGTTAACAAGTTTTTCTTTTGGTAGTTTTTAGAGGTTTTTAAACTATTCTTTTGTGCTATATTAATATTATATTATTAACAAGCTTCAGTTCTAAAGATTTTACCATACAAGGCAACAGAGGGATAGCGTGTGTGTGTGTCTGTGTGTGATGAATGCTAAACTTGTTTGTCCCTAATCGCTTAATTGGTAAATGTTGGCTTTTGTATTCGTGTTAACTTTTATGTATTTGATGTGATATTATGTGTGTCACCCCCCAGCCATGCAGCAGGTCCTGGATAACCTCAAGGAACTGCCCCCTTCTACTGGATCCAAAGACATCGACCTCATCTTCCTCCGTGGCATAATGGAAAGCCCTATCGTCCAGTCCCTAGCTAAGGTATGGGCTAACCGTTTCTGTCCATTTATACCTTCACATAACTCCACAGTCCATCTATGTGATAGACTATGACAGATTAAAGGGGACATAGAATCATTATTTAGCCTAATACTTTGAGGCATTATTGCTCATTTTTGTAGGTAAAAGTGAGGTTTCATCTTAGAGATAATAGAAACAACTCTGTTCACATGTCTTGAAGCTTGTGCACACATTTATGAGCTGGAGGCCAGTCTCTGTTTGTTGTGTCACAGGTCAACAGAATGTGATGTACAGAAGGCCTGTTTTTCTTTATATAGCAGTGTGAAATAGTTCGAGCAGTGCGATATGCTGGTTGAGCTTCATCTTTTTTGAAAAGGAACTACATGCTACTGTAAGGAACAATCTGAGTTCCTGTAGATTTGTTGATTTTATAGTAAGAAATTGTCCATTATATTAATCACAACCTGATCGTTTCATCTTTAGATATGCGGTTAAATGCTGTACTGGTTCTTTTTTATTCTCAGTCTACAATGACGCACTTGATTTAGCTTAAGACATTCTTCTTGTATCTGATTAGGTTACGGTTAACTGGTAGCACTGGGGGACTGATTTTGCATGCTGATTTTAAAACCTTTTAAATGACTGTGGAAAAATATACACACAAATTATTTGTTTTTATGATTATTAGTTTAAAATGGTTTTTGTGGCAACACTTAAGTGGCAACACTTAATTCCTTCTGAAGCACATCTGGAAGTTTCTCCATTGTTAATACACAGAGGAAACCTAAATGTAATTCATTAATCTTTCTCCTGGCAAGTTATTTAAGATGTTTTGGCACCACCCACTCTCTTGCAGGCTCACGAGCGATTGGAGGATGTTAAGCTGGAAGCGGTGCAGAGTAATAATGTGGAGCTAGTGAGTGAGATCCTGTCTGATATGAGCAGTCTGGTTATCCACGATGAGAGTCCGGCAGAACTCTGTAAGATACTTAAGGAGCCGCACTTCCAGGTACCAGATTTCTTAGGTTTTTTTAAATGAGCTTAACTTGACTCAATAATAAAACAGAAACTGATGATGATAATAATAATACTCAGATAATTAATACAAATTCATGTATTATCACTTTTACTTAATTCTCATTTCCAGTCCCTGTTAGAAGCTCATGACAAAGTGGCCTCAAAGTCATATGAAGCTCCTCCCACCAGCAGCACCTCCACTAGCATGGCCACCTCGTCGCTTTTGCCAGCTGACACCGTCCGCATGATCAGCATCCAGAAGAAATCTGGAGAGCCTCTGGTGAGTAACACATTCTCCATTTCACATGAGAAGATCTGACAGATGTTACTGTCAGATTTAGACTGTGTTAGACTAGACCTGAAGTTAAACTGAACTGAGCTCGCTTACAGATTCAGGTAGTGTGAAATCATTTTTGGTTTCTGTGTTTAAAAAGTCTATGCTTTTATTAACAAAGTTTGATTGTCATTTAATAAAATTAGTTTTATATTTAATAAAACAAATAGTGGGCAGCCATGCTTGCATTTTATATCTGGTAACAAATCACCTTTGGTAGAAATGTACGTGAATATAAGTAGATGAGCTTTGAATATTGAATAGAGAGTGTGTGCGTGCTGATATTGCTGAGATTTATGGCGTAGTCTCTTTTAGGGTGTTACATTCCGGGTGGAGGAGGGCAACCTTGTCATTGCGCGCGTCATGCATGGCAGTATGATTGACAGGCAGGGGATGCTACACGCAGGTGATGTCATCCGGGAGGTGAACGGCCGAGAGGTGGGCAAGGACCCCATGGCTCTACAGCACATGTTGAGAGACTGCAATGGAAGCGTTACCCTAAAAATCCTACCCAGCTACAGGGACACACCTCCACCGGCACAGGTTAGCAGATAAGGCCCATTCACATCGAGTTCAGTGTAACCACAAGACACAAAAATGTTAATATTAACATGCAAACATTTTTT
The DNA here is from genome assembly GCA_036877575.1 of Botia almorhae. NCBI lineage: Eukaryota > Metazoa > Chordata > Actinopteri > Cypriniformes > Botiidae > Botia > Botia almorhae. Next base: position 44,026 of record JAZGTJ010001356.1, on the reverse strand, counting down.
GTCACCACATAGTTAACTGAAATAACAATGACATAACAATTATACAATAAACTCATGGCAAAATATAACTATTTTAAGAGGTGGCAATTTAGTATAAATATGCAGGATTCATACAAAATGTTTAAAAATGTTTAAATCCATACAAAAACATTTTTGAGAGAGAGCAAGCATGAAGGTTTAACCCTAATTATTTCTGGGGCTAAAACAGATCAAACAAAAACATACAAATAAGATGATACAAATTCATTAGAATTAGCCATCAAATCACAAAAACATTTTAAAAAAGCATTTTTTAAACATTCTGAAAATGGATGCTTTCATTGGTTTCACTTTCATGCTTTTTAATTGCTTGTTCTCAGCAACTGCTTTGAAGAACTCTTATGACCAGGGTAGAATGAGACTCTTTGGTGCCCGCAGGGCACTAAAAACTCAAATGCTTCCGTGCCCCTATTTCACTCTCTCTTCTGCTCTAAATTATTCATTTAATACCTCAAGTGCCCTTAAACATTCACCTGAAAATGGTTTCACCAAATACACTATAAGCAATGTTGTAACATTTAAACGATCCTTTATTTTATTAATACACTCATTAATGCATTATTTTTATTAATTATTAAATGATAAAAAATAAGAACTAACAGTAATAAGATATCTTGATTACATGGGTACATCAACAAAAACGTTTTAAAGTGTTAAATAAATGTAGAAAAAAATCCTTACAAATTCAGGTTACCATTTTTACAGTGTTGTCTGCTCTGATACATCCGTTCTATTCTTAGATTAGATTTTAATCTGAACAAGTATGCAGCAAAATATAATACAGAAACAGAACAAACGTAAGCATTAGATCAAATCCGGTCCATCCAGAAAAGCTGAGCAAGATTGTATTACCCAAAAGTTACTCATCTGTTCAATCAGGACATGATTTATTGAATACAGGATAAACTGATAATACCTCTCCACACTTACTACCCTATTAACGAGATGCTGAGAGTACAAAGTTTAGCTTATTTGGCACTGTAAATGGGCCCATGCCCCATTGTCCTGACTTTATTTCTATGTAAAACATCCCAAGGGGGATTGTGGGACAGTATAGTTCTGTGCTGTGTCCTGAACAGGGTCGTGTAGTGGATCTGTGACCTGATTTTGCCCTTCGGAAGCTAAAGGGAGAGACCTGCCCTCTGGGTGACAGGCTGAAACTGAGCATGGTTATCCCTATTAATAACACAACCTGCACTAAGTAGGGCAGATGGGAGGAGTCAGACACACACATTACACCCTTATTTTGTGCTCTAAGGAGATCTGGGCACGGAGAGAACTAGATTCTGAAGTTTTTCCAGGAAAACCTTTGCTTTAAAAAGGTCAATATCTATTTTTCCCCAGAGGGGCACTTATAATGTCTGTAATGTCTGTATAAGCATTTAAAGCCAACCCAGGTCATAATTTAGATTCTCATGACCACATGATTAGATTCTCATTTTGACACTTTCTCCCTCTGACTCCCAAAATTAAACAAACTGCTGTGTAAACATGGACGCGCTTGTGCTGATGCATTTATCTGCGTGAGATTTAAACATTTACAGATGCTCAAATTGTTTTGGGGCATTTTTTTACATGTGTACATCCTAATACAGGTCTAATATATATTTGCTTCAAATCCAAACACATTTAGGTCTCCGAATAGTACTGCAACCCATCAACCCTGTTACCATTTTCACACTTCCTGAGAGCAGACTTGTCCTTAACCCAGTTTTCTTTAATAAATATGTATGAATGGAAAAAAATCCTTGCACAGAGGGCAAATAATGTGGGAGAGGGTTTACTGGGTGTCTTACCTTGTGCATTCTCTTTTTATGACATGAACTTTACTCAGTGGTTTGGTGTGTACAGAGAATGACCACTGTATGTTTACAGTTGGGTCCTCCTCACTGATCTACCAGGATCTATAAATATTTCACATGAAAACATGCTGCTGTTCCCCATTAAAATGTTCATACTTCTCTTGGGTGTTTCTATTACTTTCAATTTGTTCTTAAAAGATTTTTAAATGAATGACGTGTTAATCTTTTTTTGGCTACAGTATACCACAGACCAAAGGTTGACCGTTTGAAAGAGGAATTAACCCCTGGCATTATTAAAAGACATTACTAAAAGGACATTAAGAGTCGCACAAACAGGTGTTAGTCATTGTTTAAACAGTGGCAGATACTCACTTTTTAGTCACTCACTTTTAAACTTAAAGATGAAGTGTGTAATTTTTAGATGTTGTTTAAATGCTTTCTTAGTGACAAATAAGCTATCCCATACAGAAATGTAATATATGACGTATTGTTCCTATATCGAGAGTGATGTGCGTACGTGTGTGTATGACTCGTATATTTGTGATATATTAGTTATATATGTCATGTCACGTGTGTGTGTGTGTGTACCTGTTTGGTACACAATTCTTTCATGGATCAGCCAAAACAGTCATTATTATATATTTTTTAGATTTTTTCTTTAATATGATAAAAGACTTCACTTAAAGTGAGTTCACTTAAATAGAATTGTTTGCCTGTGAGCTATGACAAACATTGCATTTTTCATCTCTGATTAGCAGCATTAAATGATTCAAATGTCAGTAGCAGGAGTAACACATTCTTTGCCCTTTAGGTGTATTTGAAGCCACATTTCAACTACAATCCTCACACAGATAACCTGATTCCTTGTAAGGAGGCGGGCCTGGCCTTCTCTAAGGGAGACATTCTACATATAGTGAACAAGGACGACCCCAACTGGTGGCAAGTGAGTAGTACCTGAGCCAAGATCATCTTCAAGAGCTTGGCTGTGGTCTGATTTCTTTGAAATGCTTAACTTAATTTATGATACATTGAAGTAAAGCTTTTTGGACTAGGCATGTAACATCAATGGAGGCCGTACTGGACTGATCCCCAGTCAGTTTCTGGAGGAGAAGAGGAAGGCATTTGTAAGGAGAGACTTGGATGGGTCAGGTGCAATGTGTGAATAGTTTTTCTACCCACATGCTTTATCTTTTGTCTACATTGACTTCATCTTTTGTTAACATTGACTTTTATTATTCTTGCATAAATAGATACATTGATGATGTAAGCAGGAAAGATGATAATCCTGCTGTGGGAATTCTCTTGTGTTTCAGGAATTCTCTGTGGGACATTAACTGGGAAAAAGAAGAAAAAGAAAATGATGTACTTAACCGCAAAGAATGCGGGTTAGAATGGCTGTGGCTTTTTGACTAAAGTTTTTTTGACTTACATTTAAATGTTATTTGCTTATTGTTTTTTAAGTACATTTTTGCCATGTTTATCTAAAACTACAGGCATTTTTGATCCTGTGGACTTTTAGAAAATAAATTATCTTAAACTTTGCAAACTATTCTTAGTTTAATTTTGTCCAAATAAGATTTTGTCCATAGTTGATGAAACCCCAAGATGTTTCTTTAAAAATGTGACATTTTTAAATGTAATAAAATCATCTCTCTCTCTGATAGAATTTGATCGGCATGAGTTACAGATCTATGAGGAAGTAGCAAAGATGCCTCCATTCCAAAGAAAAACTCTGGTGCTGATTGGTGCACAAGGCGTGGGACGCCGAAGCCTCAAGAACCGTTTGATTGTTTTAAATCCTTTACTCTACGGAACTACTGTACCTTGTGAGTTTAAAGCATGCCTATACATAAAAATAACTGCTAAAATTAGCTGGGCCTTTGACTGTTTTTTTTTTTTGCCATTACAAAATATTACTTATAAACAATTTAATCTGATTTTCAGTCACTTCTCGCCAGCCACGTGACGATGAAAAGGACGGTCAGTCGTACTGCTTTGTGTCCAGGGCGGAGATGGAGATGGACATCAAGGCGAGTTGCTACCTTGAACATGGAGAGTATGATGGCAATCTGTACGGAACCAAAATCGACTCTATCCATAAAATTGTTTCCACAGGCCGCACTTGCATACTGGACGTCAACCCACAAGTGAGTGATTTTACTTTGACAGACAGGCTTTCCTGTAGCTCAGTGGTTAGAGCATGGCATTAACAATGTCAAGGTCATGGTTCGATTCCACAGATTGCACATACTCAGAAACAATGTATAGTATAATGCAATGTAAGTCGCTTTGGATTAAAGCATCTGCCAATGCATAAAATATAAATGTAAAAATGTTTGGCCAAGTTGAGTTTAGGTTCGACAGTAGAGTCCAAATATTAAAAGGCACTAGTAAATTAATTAACTATTATCATGTTAATAATTTGAGAGAAAAATTAACATGAAGATACACCTATTATAGAATTGCACTGCATTTAATAAACATTCTGTACAGGCGCTGAAGGTGCTGAAGACTTCAGAGTTCATGCCATTTGTGGTCTTCATTGCGGCCCCAGAGCTGGACACACTACGGGACATGCACAAAGCTGTGGTAGATGCTGGGATCATAACCAAGCTACTGACGGTCAGTTTCAGCTCTACCTGCACATGGTTCATGTTCTACATTCAAACAACCCTCAGAATAATCTAGATCCGAGACTCTGCATTACTCACTCTCTCATACTGCTGTTCTCATCTCTTCCTCTTATCTAGGAAACAGACCTGAAGAAAACGGTGGATGAAAGTGCACGGATCAAACGGGCGTACAATCACTACTTTGACATGACTATAGTTAATGACAACCTGGACAAGGCCTTTGAGAAACTCCAGGCAGCTGTGAAGCAGCTAATCACAGAACCTCAGTGGGTCCCTTTAAACTGGGTTTACTGAGTCACATGATTTCACAGTCGTCCAATCAGCATCTTTTGCATCGTCATCGTCATCAGCAGCAGCAGCTCTGATGGTCAGTTGCACGGGACACAAGTTCACACTAAACTTCCTGTGCAGCTGCTACCTGCTGGTTCAGGCCTAACATGCAAGTCACTATGCAAGCATACACTAGCCATCCAGTCTTGAAAGACATGCAGGAAGTGTACTTATTTATTAACTTTTATATTTTCTACTGAGTAAACGTAGGTTTATGAATGTTACTTGGAGGAAAAATGTCGACAAACAAATAGGAATCTTTTGAATGACCATTCAAAATTACTCAATTTCTGTCTAAGCACAAGCTGCATTACAGTAATGAAAATGGGCCTGTTTTCTTACTGTAATTTTAGTGTTACAAAAGATATGGTTTACAGTGCAGGTTCATCTCATACATATCTCTGGATCTTATACACATGCTGTCATGTCAGTCACTACATTGTCAGATAATGTAAGCAACCTCATAGTTTATTCTGCTTAGGGCTTGCTGTCATATATATAGTCAGTTGATGTTATATATAGCAGCTTTAACTGGTTAAATTAAAAAATGTATTATATAAACTTATTATACATACTATAAATATTACTGTTTTAACAGTTTGTAGTTGCTGAAAGTGATCTGTCATTGTGTTGTCAGTATGCAGAATTAGCATTTTATTTAATTCCATACCTTTTAGACAGTTACATTATTCTTGAATATCAAATAGACCAATAGTGTCATGAACACAATTAACACAGTGATGAACGTGTCTGTCTCTTTGTCCCAGGAGAACTTGCTTCAGCATCTTTCTCATGCCCATTATAACTTTAATTTTATCCAGCTTACATATTCATGTAAAAAAAAAACTTTATTTTGCCATACAGAGAGTATTTTCTGGAATTAAACATATAATACATTTTAATTTTAAAGCACTGAATTACAAATTAATATTTTGGTTTTTGAACTTTTAGCTTGCTCTACTAAATAAAACAAACTGTATGACAGACAGATGTCAGGGATTTAAAACAAATATGATGAAATCAAAATGTGTAAACAGAAAAATTATTTATTTTGTGGTATTGGATATTCGAATCAAAGATAATGTTACTTAAAAGAATATATAAGAAAATACATTTTTAAATAAATACAAAACTTTAAAACAATTTCTGGTTTTGTTTTTCAACCATACAATAGTTGCAAGGCCACTTCAATAATCCTTGATATTTGTTCTTGAGGTTAGACAACGAATTATTAAGACAACCAAACTGCAAACACATTGCAGTTTTGATGACCTGCATGGTTCGTTAATGCCCTTTGATCCCAATAATCTCTTCACTTTCTCTTTTGCTGTGCTATTGTATTCCACTCAGGCAGGGGGCGCTATACATGCCAACCCTTTCGCTGCAATGCACAGCATTAGGGGGAGGCAATTCTGTGGGTTACGGATTTCAGTTATGAGCAAATCTTTCTCCTTTTTAAGGGTCACGTTACAGGAACTGAACAGTTCTCTGATTTTCTCGAAAACCTTTTTGTCAGCTAAAACAGCCAGGGAGTCATCTTTTAAAGAAGACTTCTTATTTGAAGCCATATTTTGCACCTGCAAGAAAAAAGAACACGAACAGATATATAGTAAGTGCAGTATTAATGCTTTAGTTTGTTTCATGGTATTTCCTAAAATTTATTTTTAGTACTATTGAATGAATGTACTTACAAGATGAAGCAGAGCCTGCAGGGTTGTATGAGTGCAGCAAGATTTAAACACAATCAGGGTGGAGCCAGTCATCTCTACAGAGAACACAAAGTGCAGGAATGTTTATGAAAACAAAGGTCAATTATGTTCACACCTCACAGGTGTAACATGACAATCCTCAGGTGGATGACAGTAATTTGGGGCTGACTGAACACATCACCCAAAAAACACTAGTAGTTGTGGGCAATAGGTCAAAGAAACTTTTATTCTTTGTTAACTTTTTGTAAAATTTAAACTGAGCTCACCCTCTAAGGAGCTGATAAGCAGGTGGGTGGCAGTCAGTACAGTGGGTTGTCCAGAGGGGTTTGTTTGGGTTTGACCTTTTCCAGCTGCCTTCTGTACAAGCTCCAGTGTGGTCTGCACAGCAGACACTTTATTTAATGGGCTGGGATCTGGCTGTGTCCCATCACACAAGTCTTCTAACTGAGAGACAGACAACATGTCAGACAACTTGGAGTAACATGCACAGTTAAACACAATCATGCAGACAGACTGTGCTGCTGCATCTGCATATCTATTTTAAATGACACATGAAACGTTGATGAACTACCTTTTCCAAAATGTGCAGTATATAATACAGCAAGTATCCCACAATGCACCTTTCCAATTTAAGTGTGATGAATAAGCTGGAATTACAGCTGTGATCTGTGACCTATCATTTAATTAGAATGTTGGTGTAGGAGAATGTTTAGTTATTTCTTTCACAAAATGTCACTAAACTGCAAAATAACTTCAAGGGTTATTGGGCTTCACTAACTTAATTAAAAATACATGACAATGTCATGTGATGACACATCTGAAATGTTTGTGGTAAAGCCTACAGTTTCACTTACTATTTTTTTATAAGATGCAGTATACAATAAATACTGTGCAGTAAGTAGTAAGCTAATATTCTATTCAGAACACAGCCTGTGTATATGATGTGATTTACTCACTGCGTCCTGCAGCATGCTGATGGCTGCTCGGTTCTGCAGGAGCACAGTGATGTGCTGGAAGAGAGAACTTCGGGTGCTGACTGGAAGTTTAGCAAGAGCCTTAAACTGACTCTGCATTACTTCAAGCTCTACAAGACAGGAAAGAAAGGCTCAGTATTTGTTATTCTAACTGTTAAATTCTAACAAGTCCACAATTGCTAAAACCACAGTTGTTTTGAGGTGAAGTGTGTTATTTCTGCACATCTAGTTAATAAATGACAAAAATGACTTAAAACAGGTGAACACTCCCTTTGTGTTCCGTTGGTGTCAAGTGGTTCAGAAACTACTCATTAACAATTAAATAACACATCCCAGTCAAGCCTGTGCTATTACCTTTCTGTAGTCTGTTGCTGGTTTTTCCTGGTGAAGCACTGACTGGGGTTACCTGCTTTACCTTTACTGGCCCATCAACCGCAAACCCTCCCTGGACACCAGCCAGCAGGCACAGCTCTGGTGAAACAAACAAATTGCATGAACATTCAGAACTGTCATTGCCCTCATGATTTTGCCAAGTGAGAGATGTTCCTGGGATAACTCCAATCAACCAATCAGATCCAAGGAATAAGTTTACAGTTCCTGTAAAGTTTACAGGCTTACAGCCACGGTTAGGTGCTTCTACACCATTGTTTTTTACCAATCATTACCCTCTGATTTTAGGGATAATTTTGGTTTTGTTTAGGGGTAGGCATGTAGTTTACAGGAATGTTGTTTCATCTCTCAAATTGGCAAAATCATGTCCCATATTTTTAGCCTGTGCAGAAATTAAAAATAATGACTTCAAATGAGCTACTTTTATGATAAAACGCTAGCATCAATACCAAATTGTCCAGTGTGAGAAACCTCCAGCTCGATCACACCATAAGCAATAATGGTTTTGGGTGGTATGTTGAGAGACAAATTAGTGTCATAATCAACAATAGACTTCCCTTTGTCATTGACTGATACCTACAGAAACACAAAGAGAACCACACAGATTATTTAAACAGCAGGTCATACCGGTGTACTGCAGGACCGGGCATGTCCTTTTGGAGTCTTATTACTGGATGATGATGATACGCCTTTGTGGATGTCAATGCAAAAAATGTTTTTGTTCAACGGCTAACATGTCAGATGTGCAAATACAATTTACACACCCCATAAAAAATCGGAGGCATTTCACATTTTTTCAAGTAATAACTGATAATTTACAAATTCTTCTTTTCAAAAATTCACACACCCTTGGTTTGTAAGATTGAGTTCCTTCTTTTAGCTTTAAACTCCTGCTTGCAGCCTTTTGTAATAGTTGTGTATGCATTTCTCAGTATGGATAACGAACCGTGGCTTAGAAATCAAGGGGTGTATAAACGTACAAACATAACCGTGTAGAAAAGCAGAAGCCTTTTTAAATAGGCCTTTTTAAATTGCTTTCCTGTAGCCCAGTGGTTAGAGCATGGCGTTACCAACACCATGGTCATGGGTTTGATCCCAGGGATTGCACGTACTTAGAAACAATGTATAGTATAATGCAATGTAAGTCGCTTTGGATAAAAGCGTCTGCCAAATGCGTAAATGTAAATACTCTGTAGATAAATAATTGTGAATGTGCATATATGAATAACTGCAGTACTGTACAGAATGATCTATGGTGTCCAAATCTTAAGCCCAACCTTTATCTTCTGACTGAATCCAAACATTCCAGAACAGGATCCATCCCTCTGCTGTTCTTCAATGACAGTGCAGGGCTGAGTGGTGATAATCCGCTCCTTCACGACTGCCAATACCTCCCTCTGTTTCCTTCGTGTCTGCTGGACCAGAGAGTGGTGCAGGTCCAGAACTCTGCTCGGGTCACACAACACAACCAGAGCAGAAATTCAAGTGCAACCAGTCTGCCATGTGGCTTTTTGTCCACATTCCTTTCACCTGCACATGTCAATTTAAAGCAGAAACTGCTATAAAATGCAGCTGTTGCCATTAGAAGCACTTCTAATTTGACCCCCAAAAAATATATATGATGGTGTAATGTAGTCTGTTTAATTCAGTCAAATTCAATTCTGTTTTTACCTGAATGAAGCCACTTGATTTAGATGCTACCACATTAAGCACATTTTTAGTTATTTTTTTTATTTAAAAACAATAATGAATCACAATTCATCACAACATCACAATGAAAGAAAAACCTTGGTAAAACCATCAATAAATCGTTTATAAATGTGTCAAATGGACAAATTTTTTGTCTTTTTAAAACGATCCTCCCACTACCAATCTTAGATCATAATAGGGGCATACAAGAAATGGAGAACTTTGGGTGAGGATTTCATTGAAAAATGGTTATAATTAGAACCGTAACTTTGAATACAAACAGCACACCATGTGCTCTCACTTCCCCTACTGCTAATGTTCACCAGCCTCTGTCAGTAAGGATCAGGTTAAAGTTAAAACCACATTCTTATACAAATCACGACCTCCTGCTCAAGAAGACTGAAGTCAGTCACTCACCTAGATCTAGAGTCCCGTAAAAGCTTCTGAACATCCACCTCCTGCTTCTTAAGGTTTCCAAATGACGACTGGAGTTTGGTCAAGCCTGCCCCCCCAACATTAATACTGCCTGCCCCAAAATCTGCTTCAACAGTTCCACTTTTGCTGTCCACAATTTTGCCATCAAAGCTCATAAAGTCTGTCTCAACCACAACTGGGGGAAAATATAACAATTTACCAAAGTAGATACATTTACATACAACCAAAGTTTTGTTTGTATATAGGGTATATATA
>JAZGTJ010001356.1:0-33746 GCA_036877575.1 Botia almorhae | reverse complement strand
ATTTTGTAATCTGCAATCAGATTTAATTTAATTTAATAAGATGATTCTTTTAAAGACTAATTTATTTTTGAAGAATAGTGTGAATAACTAATATCACACATAACTATCTAAAGAAAAATCTAACTAAACTATGTTGTTGCTATGAAGACTTTGTTTCGACTACAGACTTTTTAGTTCATGCATAAAAACAGAGAAGTTTTTCGTACCTGGATTTAGAGGATCTCCAACAAGAATATCACTTAGTTTGAAGTCTGTTGGCAGGTACTTGGGCTTCTGCCAAAACCAGTATCTGTTGCGCTTGATGACCAGAGCCAAAGGAACTAGACTGTCCGAGTCATTTAAACGGGACACAGAGATCAGAGAACCATCAGGGTCGATCTCAGACAGCAGGTTCTTGGTGGCTTTGGCAAACATCTTTTAAACTGTCAGGGTGATTTTGAAGGGTTAACCGAAAAAGCAAAAAAGTGTCGTACTTGTTAATATGGTACTAAATAATTGGTACGATGGATAATGTCAATTTATTATTTCGTTATCATTGACTCTAGCATGGTACCACCGGGGTGTTTGTAAGGGGAATACTGTATTACACGTTTCAAATGTCGCGCTGTATTTAAGAGATGTGGCTACCGTTTTAAACTGTGAGGTCCAACGTGTTAAACATTAAGGTTATATTCATAAACATGTACATACACATACAGCTAACTCACACGTATACATAATTTAGGACTGTGCCCCTATTATGCGGACAGGATACAAAGTAGCGATACATCGTTTTTCCATTCTAATCATTTTCACTTTTCTGAACACAATTATTTGGGCAAATACACAATATATTAATGTTACTGTACAGGCAAGAAAACTTACCGTCTCTTGTTTTCTTGTTTCACTTATCTGTCGGTTCTCAGTGTCTTACCACCACAGGAACAAAAAGATAGCGTGTGATCATCTGCTTTGGATACGCCCATCTGGATGTTTGTGCCTTCTTAGCCCCGCCCATAGCCCGTAACCTCGCAGCAGGACAAAGGTGACTTTATTCGCTGTGCCAACTGTCATTCATAGGCTTGGCTTTTTTTATATCTTTGACAAGATATTTATCTTTGCTAAATTTGTTTTACATAAATGTACATCATTTTCATGTAAAAGTTTCAACTGTGCGTTCTTTAGAATCTTAGTTTAAATTTTTTATTTTAATTCTTGAGTCTTGCCTTTGATCTTAACCTACCTTGCCACACTATAGGTTGTAATAATGGGTAATTCGTGTCACAGACCCGACTAGGACCCCATTAAACTGTGTTTTATTACTGTTACATTATTGCAAAATATCGAAGTATTTTAAAAGCATTTCTGGCAGTATGTCTGGGAGGGACAGTCTGCACAAATGAGATAATCTCACACCATTGAGCTTTGCAATTATTGTGGAAAAGTAAAAAAGGCATAACATGAAAAAGAACATACTAAATAAAAGCTGAATAATTCTTCCAGATATTAAATGTAATTCATAACAATCCGTTTAAAAATATATACATTTAAAAGAAAAACCTTTTTAGCCAGATGTACATTCATGTAATGGAAAAAATTGGCACTTAGGTGTACAGAAATACATCAAAGAAAAAATTCACAAAATACACAGGAAATCCTCCATAGTAGTGACTCACTTTTGAACTTAATTTTTTATAATGCTGTGTTTCATAAATGGCAGGAAACACTTTGTGTGTGGTCAAAGGTTTTTTGCTGTCACTATAAAAGTTTATTGAAAAAGTTGCACAAAAGACTCAAGCTCAAAGACACTAAAGAGAAAACCTTTGCATTAAAAATAATTTTGTTGGAGTGTTTTGTAATGCTCAAAAATGCAAAAACAAACAAAAAACAAAGAGCCCAGACATTCTAAAACTTCAGTGGCCCAGATTCATTAAAATTAAACCAAGACTTTTTACACTTCCCTTACATTCTCTTGTTATGCTTTATTGCAATTTGTATATGAATACTAAATTACTTTAGACTTAACACTTCAAATAAATCTGAAATCAAAACAAAGAATGACTGTCGAAATGAAACTTTATTGACGGAGGAAATGCTGCCGTGGTCAACACGCAAGCACCCCAGTCCCACAAACAACTTTCATTGTAGTGTGTACTGTAGTTTAGACTGAATGAGCACAGGTTACAGGTCAAACTGTGTGGAAGTTTTAAAACTCTGTGTGCTGTGATGTTGAGAAATATGTTGAGCTGTCTGCCAGTCTTCTGAAAAGATGATGTAAATATTATGAAGATCCAGCTCTTGTTCATTCAATAATCTTAGAATAAAAGGCTGTCATAAAATTACAATACTCTGTAACGATACATTTGATTTCATTATAAGTTCTAGCAAAGACTTTTATAAGTATATAATAATGTATAAGGCATTAGACAGATGTGAAATTCAGACTGTAATATATACCACAAATCCCTCGACAGTTTCCTTTTAAGAGGTAGACATTGCAGTTTTGTTCTGACAACAACATACCATACATAAACAAACAAACAAACAAACAAATATTATGTTTGGGGTTGAGTTCCAAGTGCTGCTGCAGTACCATGTCTAGCCACAAGAGGTCATAACTCAACAGTTTTCTCGTAGGCTTCTTGTGCTACAACTCGCATGCAGCAACAACACGGGAACATGTACTGTCAAGATTGCATATCCCTTATACAGGGATCCAATTGCATAACAGTAACTACAATAGAAAATGTAACCATATTAAGGCAACTGAACTGCTGGGACATTAAATAATGACTATAAAGTAGGGATTTGAAATGATTGCATCCTCAGTCGAAGTTCTGGTGTGGCTTCCTTCATCACATTTTCATACAGCAAACAGTTTAGTTTTTAGTCTCTTCTTACAGCATCATCAGTCTCTGTCTCACTGTAAGAAGTGTGCGATTTCTCTCCATGCTGTAAAGTTAGCTAGAAAATACACAAGCACAGATGAATGTTGGCAGTCTCTGAGTTACCAGAGGACCGGCCAGTCAAGAGTGCTGAATCCAGGATCTTTCCTTAAGTCCCAGTAAGTGTTGTTGCTCACCCAGGTGTCATCTTTAGATTTCCTGTTTGTGATAAAGCAGAAAATATACAATGATGCGATTTGTGTAAAGATAATGATAAAGGGAAAAATATCTGCCTCTCAGGCTAAAAATAAATCAAAGCATGTTAATTTGTCCTTGAGAAATGTCCAAAACCAGCTTTGTGAAAATCATATGAACACTGAAAGAGTCTAGAGAGAAAATCACTTCATAACAACAACTCATAATTAATTGAAGAGAAATAGTGAGAGAGCACATGAAGTAAAACAGTTCATACTGGAAGAATCGAGGTTGATGTGTCATGTGGTTCTCCTCCAAGACTCTACGTCTCTCTCGCTGGAGCTGTTCAATCCTCTGCTTCTGCATCTCTGCAGCTTCAACATTCCCCTCCTCCAATAACCTGAACACACATGAATGCAAGAGTCTCAAGAAGATTCAGCTGTCCTTACGCAACACAGATGATGCAGTGATGTCATCTTCTGTTTGCCCTGCAGGTTCTGTCCGCTTCCATTGGCTGTGACACATTTATGTCACAATAACAATGCAGCTCCAAGTATGGATGTCTAAAAGACTGGTGTATTGGTATAAAGCAGGTTCTGTCTGCTTTATACCAATGGCAGGTTTTGTTTTTGCTATTTTGTACACTGTCTATTCTGTATATCTGTATATTTGTATATTATTTTTTTTATTACCTGTGTCTTGTCTTGTCACTGTCATTCTGTTGCACTGTAGAGCTTTTGTCACTACAACAAATTCCTCGTATGTGTAAACATACCTGGCAATAAATCTCATTCTGATTCTGATAAAGTCAATACCAAAACTGGAAAATGTTTTTCCACTGTATTACTTGTACCGACTAAGAATTTAGACATTCCACAAAAGCTTAGAGTTTAAAAATTAGTAAATCCCAAACCTGTATGACTTCCGTAAACACAACAGACAGAATGTTACGGACTGAGCCTCGTCATCATTTACATATTTTTCCATTAAATGAAAGTGAATGAGGTGACTAAGGCTGTCAGCCCATACCATCCTACCTGGTGTTCCAGAGATTAAAGGGAAGTCATAACAGTTTGGAACAACAAAGGTCAACAAATTATGACAGAAATTTAATTTTTAGATTCATATTTTAGGTTTAATTTACAATTCTCTTATGTCAGGATGATTTTGAATCCAAACTGTGAAACCAAACTTACTATAAAAACTCAAATTTCACTGGTATTAGTGTGGGCTACATTTTAGGTTTTTGAAGTGTAATTGGAAGCAAAGTTTTTACCTCTGGTCCAATCGCAGCCTGGTGTCTGTGGGTGGAAGAAGCGCTTTGGTAACAGGGTCAAGTTCATTTAGCTCCACAGCAAACTTGGTGAAACCGTAATATTGCTCAAAGTCAGGAGGCATAGGGTCTGCACACACACACACACACACACACACACAATTACCTCTGAACACACACAGTGCAATGTGAATCCTCCTCTGAATACATCCATTGAAAAAATTAAAATATTAATTATAAATAGGTCAATAAATCAATCTTTGTTTTAAATTGTTTTTAAAATATGATGCTCTACGGTAGACCTGTTGTGTTTTTAAAATGGGGGAACAGTGTGTGTGTGTTTTGGCTCATACTGGTCCTCCAGATACAGGTAGCAGAGGGTGGGGAGCCACAGTACATTCCCTCGTGCCATTTCCCAAACAGTTTGTGGATGACCTTCCCTTTGTGGTCTGTGACACATCCCTCCACCTCATTCATGCTGGAGTTCCAGTACTTTGCCTGTAAAAACAAACACATCTCATTATTTTTATCCGTGTTCATTTGGGTTAATTAGATGGAAGTTAATGAAGACATATTATAACAAAATGTAAGCACCATCCAGGCTGTGTCTACACTAAATGTCTCATTCATGTGACAATATTTGGAACTGTGACATTTAACGGTCAGTGCTGTGGGCAGCTCAGATGTAGCGCTGAAATCCAGTAGATGTCACAATTGAGTCAGTTTCACTTTGTTGTGACCTTATCAAACTCAAAAAGAACCATTAAGAATTACATTATCTCACTTTCGTAAAATCTCATTATATTTTCCATCTATTTTGCCCTTCTTGTGCTTTAATTTCTTTCTTTGGGTATGTTCCAATCAGATAACAGTGCTCTGAGAAGTCGACTTCTGTACCCTGTAAGTGCACAGGGTATTTAGCCATTTTAAGTGAGACCCCAAGTTTTTATGCAGTTGTTTGCATGGTTGAAGTGCACAAGAGTTTTCACATTTCACATTAAAGCAGACACATTATATACAAATATTTTTGAAGACATATTGTATGTATTATAAATGAGAACTAAACCTTATTAATTTTCATTTTAAATGATACAAGTCATTACATTATTATTGTATTGTATTAATGAAGTTTTTGTATAAAAACACACATGGATGCACTACACACATTTAAATACATGAAGGTATGAGAAATCAATACAAGCATTTTTTGTTGACGTTTTGAGGCATTCCAATGTAAATAAATTTTGTTAAGTGAAGTGAACTATAGATATGCCCTGCAAATTACTAGAATGACTTAACCAGTAATACACAATTGTGTCGATCACACAAGCAATGGCGTTCCATCTCTTTTTATTACCACATCAGAACCAAAATACCTGTAAACTCTGTGATGTCATTAACACTAAGTGGCTCTAAACGGCTGTACCACTGCTGCTAGTGTTGTGTTTTGAAACATGATGGGCTTTGACTGTTTCCAAACACATGCAATCTGTATTGTTGCTGCATACGTTTACAGACATACATACATCTATTTGACTTCTGTAAACAGCGCAGATTAAATGTGTCACCCCACATCAGAATGTTCTGATTGACTCAAAGTCAATTTAAAGTAAATTACTGGTAATGTTACAACTTCTCATACTGGTAAATTGCCAGGATCAATTTACCGGTAATTTTTAAAAGGTCTCATTCACACATGATCTCTCACATGATGACTGACATAGTTTAATTTCTATTAGGGTGAGAGCTGTCAGACTATGAAACACCGCAGAGTTGAATCAGAAAAATAACAGTCACAAAATGAGATTTAAAGAACAAATAAATATTTGTTAGAATATTTGTTAAATAACAAATCTTGTGTTTGAGATTAAAACTCCCACAGATGAGGCTGTAATGGAGACCTTTGTTTGGAAACGATCAGATGCGGTGACAGCTCACCTTGATGAAGGTGACTTTACACTGACATTTCTCACTGTTGGAGTTTTTGATAGAGATCTCGCCGTAGTGCTCGATCCAGCGCTGCCCACTCAGAATGTTGTGTATACATGAAGTCACCTTATTCCATTCATAATGATCGCCAAAGCTGCAGGAGAGAGTAATATGTATCTAAGTCAGCAGTTTTTTCTGTCTCATTTGATTAGAGGTGAAATTGTTATGTGAGAAGAAAAAGACTGTGTAGTGATATAAGAAACATGAATACATATTACAGCAATGTAGGAGCGGTCAATACTTAAATAACTGACCCACAGAATGCCACAATGGAACAATCAAAATGAAGTATTCCAGCTGTAACTGCTTATTGGCCATCCTGCTCTCTACTGGCAATGTCTATTGAAAACCAATTTTGGTCAATATTTACTTTATAATATTTATATAGTTTAAAAACTACAGCACATGTAGCAAACCAATTAAAATTACTAAGATCCTACAGAGGTGATCACCAAAACTGATGCTTTACCATAGAACAATTACTAACACATGTCTGCACCTGCTTTAGGACTCACAATACAGAGCAGCCCAAGATGACTTCTCATAAGCTAGAGGATACTAAGCTACTCTCATATAATTTATGGATATGTCAAACCTTTGTAAGAATGAAAGCACCTCCCTGTCTGCGCAGACAGCCCTTCATGTCATCACTATGTAACTGGCTGCTGTATTCATTTCAACATCTGCCCCAGTCTGCTGTCCTAGTGTTTCAAAGAAATGATAACAGCTCCACTGCTCAATCACAACAAGGCCGCTGACAACATCAACCACAGTAGCTGTTCCAATTCAGACAGTGCCATCATTCAAGATCTTAATTACACAGACCTCAATCTGTTCTCACCTCTGCAGTCTAGACGCAAGTTTCAAGGCATCAGAACCAAGACATCATAACCGTATTCCAAACTGCCATTCTCTCCAGACCTCTAGACCAATGCCCTCCAGACCTGACAGTACTTACTACTATTACACTTAATGTATTGAATGTAGATTAAATAGTATTAATATTAATGACAGTAATGTTATTTAAGTATGTTGAAAGTAAAGAAATTATTCAATTAATTACTGTTTTAATAGTAGCATATTCAGACCTGTAGTACATTGAGTGACTTCCCTGATGCTGTTTGTTAATTTAAGTGATAATTTTACCTCCTGATGCAAAGCTGTTACACATGGCAATAAATAACTTTTAATGAGACTTTATGAAGCTTGTGATTTTTAGGACAGAGACAGCTTGTGGCAAAACCAGTGTTTGAGTAATAAATAAACAGAGGAACTTACCCAGGGAGAACCACATGAGTAGTTCCTACAGGAACAATCTCCATAGACTTTCCCCAGAATTTATTTCTCCACCGAACATCTAAATCAGTCATACATATAACACAGTCAACTTCATCTGCAGACATTAGCATAGCACAAATAATCAAATCTTTATTAATTCCAATGCAATTTAAAATTACTGAACTTGAATTCTCTTTGCCAACCTAATGAGATTATAAACAATAAAATAACACAATAAATAATAATCAAACAAAATAATATTAAATGTTAATTCAACAACAATGTGTCATTACTCTTAACAAAAGCTCTCACTATTAAAATCTTGTCCCAGTGAGAGATGCCCATATTAATATCTCGCCCTGATTAATATTGATATTATTGTGGTTAATAGGGAGGTTACCTTGCCAAAAGATGAAGTTTTTAGACTCAGCATGACATGCTGATATGGGGGGGTGGTGGCTGACCTTGAAGATGAAAACAAAGAAGCAGTGAGATCCACAAACACACACACACCTGTTCACAAATACAAAGCTTGCAGAGAGTGTCCTACCTGCTCTGCCACAAAATGAAAACCTTTGTCTGGGCGGGCACACTCATAGGTCTCACCCAGCACTGGATTAAAGGGTTTTCCTCCTGCTCTGTAGTAACTAGAAGCATAGCCTGACACGGCAAATGTTGCAATGTACACCTGCATACAGAACACAGCACGCTTGATAAGTTGTATACTGAGTTATGTTGCCTGCCTAGGGAATAACACATTTAATAGGATCTTGAAATTACATTGTTTCCAATCTTTTTTACATTTACATTTATGCATTTGGAAGACGCTTTTATCCAAAGCGACTTACATTGCATTATACTATACATTGTGCATTTTTGTTACATTTTTAAATGGAAACAGCTATTTAGTATTTACTATAATCTCTGGGAACATTTTAAATTCAGCATGAAATGACATTTGTGGTCTGTTTTACTTTCGTAATGTTTCGTAATTTACTTTTCGTCATTAGTTTAAGTCAGGGATGGAGGGCCAGAGTCATCCAGAGTCATCCAACCCTGATAAAACTTACCTGCATGTAGCCTTCTAGTGACCCTGATTAGCAGGTTCAGGTGCGTATGATTGGGTTGGAGCTAAACTCTGCGGGACACTGGCCCTCTATGAACAAGGTTCCCTATCCCTGGGGAAAATTTAGGACAGGACTTGATTTTATCCAGTAGCCAATTGCCAATTAATATGAACCAATAGCTAGCATGGCCTTTGTGATGTGTCTATAGCACTTATTCATTGTTGCCTCTTATTGTGATTGAAGTTGCTTCCTTGTCCTCATTTGTAAGTCGCTTTGGATAAAAGCGTCAGCTAAATGACTAAATGTAAATGTCAGATTTCTGGTCGTACTTCAGAGGGATTTTCATCTAGAATCCATTTCTGTCCCCTACTTCCTTTGTCTTTTGTAATTAGAATGGATTTACATACTGAAAAGCCAAACCGCTACGTTACTGACCCATCTTTGAGGATTGGTTGGGTTGGGAAAATTCAATGGCTGGAGCTATCATTTTTAATGACAGAAATGTTCTCTGTATTTCTCTATAGACAATGACAGAACAATGATGCTTCTCAGAGTGTCACTGGATACAGTGGAGTGCAGCTGACTAAAGCATATTTCCACAGAGGAAGAATCATCTGAACAATAATCATGCACTCACAAGTAATACTGGACCCAATGTGATGATCCTGGATCAAACAGGCTTTCAAAAGCACAGCTCTTCTCACGGACAACCAGCCTAATAAAGGCTAATGCACTGGGACAATATAAATCAGACAATAGCTCTGACTGAAGGGGCATAAATCAATTTGGTTAGCTAAACACACTGAAGCTAAAGTCCACATTGAATGTGCGTGTATGACTGTGTGAGCTACCATGATTTTTGCTTATTTTTTCTTTTTTTGACAGTGTACACTTAATTTTTATAAACTTTTAAATAAGTCTATTTTTTCAATCAAGGCCACTGTAATATTATATTGTTGTAAACTTCTAACCTTATAATTTTTTATGTTGTAGTGATATATTTATCAGATATCACCTAAATCTGTGTGTGTTTTTGTGTCAAAATACCTCACATACACAATATGCTTGTGTGACATGATGTGTTTGCTCACCATGCGCTCAAACGGGTCCTGTGTGTGTGCGGCCCGGTCAAGGAGTTCACTGTACTCCAGCTCCTCACACAGTCTCTGCAGTGTGTTGAGCGGTTCGTTCAGCTGAACGGGCATGGCCACTTTCGACAGGTCTTTCCCAATGTTGTTCTTCAGGATGTGCCACAGGCTGATGTTGCTGGTGTTGGGGCTGGGGGAAGGAAGACAGGAGCGCCTCTGTTCTTGAGAACAACCATTCTCTACACAACCTAATGATGAGAGACATCACAGCACCGGTAAGATCTTCTCTGATTAGTTCTATTCTCTCAGAAGAAAGAACTAGCCTGCCAATGTGTTGGTCCAAAGTAGTTTATTCAGGTTAGTGCTGGTTTGATGCTGGCTAACCAACAAAACTCAGTTGGTGACAATAATTGGTGTTAATAATTAAAAAAACACCAAAAAGTTGGTGTTAATAATTAAATCCTGCTGGTGAAGCTAGTTAAGAAGGCTGGTGAGGACCCAGCACACAAACATCCAAAACTCAACATATGCTGCTAACCAGCAATGCTGTTTTTGCCGCACTGACAATGTTAAAATTGTTTGTCTGTGCTGTTCCTTTACACACCTAACCCCCAAACAGCTGCAAAATACCTGCTACACAGCATAATATCAATGATTTAAGAATATAAATGTGGGATTTTCACCTGTATTCAGTCTCTCATTCTCCGCCTCGTTGCTGAAGTTGTCCATGGACACATTATCACTGATGTCACTGATGTATGAGTCATCATCTGAAGGCTAGCGGGAAACCACACATCATTATTACAGCTGTTTGGCTCTCTGACAAAACATCTCTTAGCCTGTCAAGTGTCAACTGACACCTACCAACTGAAAATCATGAAAACTATGTATGATGGTGTGATGGATTTCTCTGCACCTACTAGTAAACCATATTTTATATCAGTGAGGATACAGCTGACATTAGTGTGCTAGTGTATGTGGCAACAGTTTCAGTGGGTTTCCAGGGTACTAATTCTCACATGGGCAAAATTTGTACCTTCTTACATCTTTATGTGTATTTTTAGAAGAAAACTATTATCTCAATTTTCATATTACTTCTGCTCCCTGAGCAGTGTAAGGCAGAGAGAGGCAAACAGGAAGTTAGGGAGGTGAAGAATGTCATCTGTGGCACATACTACATGTTTAATATAATTATCATCTTCCTGTGACTCCTAATAGGTGTTCAGTTCGCTGTCTGGCTGAAGTCAAGAGGAAAGCAGAGGAAGTGTGCTTCTTGATCATGTGTACTAGCACAGTACAGGGAGAGGGGCAGAAAACAGACATCGTCCTCACCTCATTTTCTGAAGAACTAGCTGATAGCAGCACCTCCTGGGCATCAAAGAACTCTGAGAGAGACTCTGTAATGGAAGCTCTGCTCTCATTGGACACTTGATGGACAAGGGGGCGGGAACCATCACTAGAGTCTTGGTTCTGTATGAAGTCATAAAAATAGAACCAATTGTTTCTGGCTGCAAGATTATTTTTGTTTAGGCTGCTCCACGGGTGAGTCTCACAAAGAATTTTTTGGGTCTTTTGTACTTTAAAAATGTTCTTTTGAATAAAGAACAGCCATGACCTCTTCATCGAGCTACTATTAATATCACTGTGTGTGCTGCACTGATAAGCTGATCATTTTGCTTATTTTGCATAGCAACATTCTGTTTCATGTCAGGGATTGCACTTCCTAACAGATGGATGAAACAGACTGTTTATTAATTTTTATCAAAATCATTCTGTTTTTATTTTTGCTTTTAAAACATGACCCACATATTGTTTTGAAATTTACTCCATTAGCTTAAATCAGGATGTCAATGCACAATGAAGAAATAAAACAACAATGCAAAATCAGGAAAAGTTTTTCCTGTCAGCATAATACCCAGTTTCATAATAAGCAAAAAAAATCATTCAAATGGTGAATTGTTATGAATCATTTAGGAAAAAGGGAAAGCCATACGGTGGCAAAGTCTGCCAAGCTAATTAGCGTAACAGCATTGTGTTGACTAGAATGTAAATTAGGGAAGCTGGTTATTGACAGAACAATTCCACAGAAACACACCACAGATGAAGCGCGAGGCGTGGGTGTTATATGTAAGCTTGTTAGTGCGCGTGCAAGTGGGTTTGGGCGTATGCTACCCAGAGACATGATTAACTGGTGCTAGCAAAGTTTGACTCAGCCTCTGCTGATTTTAAATCTTATGCCTTGGACTTTATCCCCTGATGATATGAAGTAAATGTGAAAACTGTTTGTTGGCATAATTTTCTTCTACCAAAACCAAATGTTTAAATATTGTGTAATTATTTTTTTTAAATAATGACTGCAATGACTGAATGCTGTCTATGGCTGGCCTTATTTCCTGAGAACACTACCTAGCTAGTTGGAAAAATGATGGTTAAACAAGGGTGGGGGGTAAATACAGCACATTTCCCACACCCACCTGCAGGGGGCCGGGGCTGAGGTTTATATGTACAGAGGGCTCGGGGATGTGCGACTCCGCGTGAATCTTGCACAGACGTTCTCGTAGCTCAGCATTCTGCGCTACAGCCTGCAGAAGCAACCAGCAAATACTCACATGTTTACCACACAGAGCTCCTAACTATGAAACATTCTCCAAAACGTAAAAACAGAATAACAAAATTTGGGCTGAACTATCCTTTTAAAAGGGAAGTCTGGTAGGACATACAGTTCTAGAGATGTCAGTCAGTGAACAAAAAGTCCAGTCAGGTTAAATTTTAGACTCTGGACTTCTACCAGATTCCACTGGAGTTCTAACAGATGTTAGCTCAAAGCTTCCTCTCTGAAGTGCTAGTGAGGGTCTGCTTCACAATAGCATGAGTCATTGAGGAAGATGAGTCATAATTCAGAGCTAGAAAACTAGATTTAGCACAGACTGTTTTCGGTATGTAAAAGCTGTTCCTAAGAGAATCAACTCTATTGTTCTCGAGATGCATTACAACAAATTCTACTGAAAATATAACCTACACAGGTAATTCTCTGCATTTTTTTACTTCTAAATATTACCTACCTTACTGTATACATATAATGCACTTTAGTCATTTCTGGTTGGAAATCAATATATTATCAGCCTTAACGTTTAAATACGTTTAAATAATCTTTAAGTAACATTGCAAAGAAATGCAAGACAATATTCAGGCAAGAATCAAAAAGATGGTTAGCAAGCATGCAAACATGTTGTGAGTATTTAAAAATGCAAAGAGAGGGAACAACCAAGACAGTGAGCTGATGTGTAGGTGTGTGTGTGTTTGTGTGCGTACAGCAGTTAGGGCGCTCTTCAATCCCAGGAGCTGGGCTGAGGGTGCCGGGCAGGACTCATGCTCCAGCATCTGTCTGAATCTCTCTTTCTCTGAGGTTAACATACTCAGGGCTGACTTCATGGTTACATGAACTGGAAACAAAGTGTTTATTAAGAATCTTTCAGATACATATGAAACAGAACAGATGGACGAATTATTTAAGGAAGTGATTTTGACTCGACTGCGTCTGTGCAATGTGTGTTGCATTAGTAGAGACATCTCTGCCTTGCTCTAATTTGTAATTGTTGAAACAGTGCTACAAAATCACCACTAATAAACAGCCACACATCACAGCGTTAATTATACACATCTTTGCCCCATTTAGGATGGCTGATCACTTGTGGAAAATAAACCAATTTTCCATTGTAATGCTTAGCCAGGAGTCCTTTCTGTATGCTCCATAATGCTGATTTTCATATTTCTCAAGAGAAATTGTATTAGCTCATTTGCAGTCAACACCTACAGCAATAATAATACACACTTATTTCATATGCTTAAAAGTCAGCCTAAAATTAAATGTGGGAGAGAAAGATTAAGTATAATTCAGTCATATTTTTACTAAAAACTGGTTTCCTGTAACAGTACTTACGGTTGTTTGCGACACGGCAGAAGTCCTCCTGAAGTTTGGATATGTCTATAGGCAGGTCCAGTGGCTCATGGTAACTCTTCTCATTGGTCAGCTCAACCGAAGACAGGTTGGGATTGGATGCGTGGAGACGGACAGACCCTGCAGAGATACAGCTTGGCACCTAGTAACAAAATGGGAAAAAGAAAATACCTTATTTAAGGGCAGATTAGCCAGTTTAACTGTCTGAAGAAAATGTTACAGAAAATATTAGGTGCATGCAATAATAGTTAAAGGTTCTTAATATGATACCTCTCTTTTATTGTCATTGCGCATACGCATGTAATACATTAACAAATCTTTTCTACAACACATTAACAATGGCTGTAGGTGGCTGTAGCAAGTGAAAACGCCACTGACCTGTAGGGTTGTTTTGTTGTCTTTGCCATAACTTTTGGGACGCCATTTTCGTGCATGTCTTTTTTCTTTTTTTGGGCTATCATACATTGAAGCCTGCATCAAAACATATTCACAAACACACTCTTAAGTTTATTACACAATCTTTCATCACTTTCTGACATTCACTGTAAATCTTTTAGCAGAACACAGCATCTTTCATAACATAAAAACAGACATTAAAGCAGACATAAATTTAAATTCAGAACAGCTTAAGTAAACAGCACTTTCAACAATATAAGTCAGATGATACAACAGCTTACTGAATGTCTCATCTGTTACAGCATTTATGTGGAATAATTTGCGACAAAACACTTTGTGGCCGTCATTTAAAAGTGTGCTGTCATCTGAGAGACTCCAGACAAAAAACATTATCACCACCCAGAAGCACAGCAGGACTGAAGCCTGAGGAGCAATGACTGGTCTTTTCAGAGGCCAGCAAATGTGTTTTCCATTAAACATTAAACATTGAGTTAGTTGAAGTGATACTTTTACATGAATACAAACTAATACTAATACTAAAAACATTTTGTATGTTTGATTGTTGGAAACGTAGCACATTATACAATATACACATTAAACGTAGCCTAAACATACATTTTAATGTGTGACTTTGACGTGTATAATATTTTTTTAATCTATGGTGGAGTGACAGGTGATTTTGTTTGTGGGAGACGTTTAACCTGCAGAGCGTTGATGGCTGGAGCAGAATAGGTGCGGTGTAACATCTCCATGCTTCTTAACAAGTGATTCAGTTCCAGCAGCTGAGCCTCACATACAGAAAGCTCTGAGAGAGAGAGAGGGACAGAGAGAGTGAGAAAAGCAGTGTGCTAAGAGAAGCTGCAGACATCAGCATCCTCAGTTTGAGGTGGATCATAAGTGTGTGTGTACCTTTGGTGCACCTGTCCATGTCTTCAGAAGACTGCAGCCAAGCAGTCACCTTGGCCTGACTTGTAAAAGATACAGGTGAGTGGAAGGAGGACTGCCTCCCGAGAGAGGCACGCTAAATAAAGAGAAAGAGAGAGATAACAAGCAAAGAAATACTTGTTTCAATACATTCTCATTGTTTAAAGACATTCAAATAATTTTTTTGATTTTTTTTGATTTTCACAATGAAAATGTAGTAAATGAGCCTTTTTTCTGTTGTGCCTTTAATACTTATATATTAACAAACCCTTTGTGTGCGCCACCCCATACCCTTCAATAACAGTGTTATATTGTGACATTCTATAGAACAATCAGTGCTGAAATGTGTCACTCAAACATTTAAGGTCTGATTGAAATAATAAGAGATCTCATTACTTAGTAAAGCACTAGCACAGGTAAGTCATTATTCTTCTATGTGACCTTTATCTTCTGCTCTAAACCTTACAGATGGCCGGTGCGGATACCTTTCTGATGGACTGACTGTCAGGTGTGGTGGGGGACGAGGTGAGGGGGTAATGAGGGTGGAAGAGCATTTTTTCATGAGGGAACATTGCAATCTCATTCTGCCTGTACAGTCTGTGGTCACGTAGCTTAGAGACCCATTCATCAAACAGCTCCTGGGACTTAATCTGCAAGCACAAGGAGACCAAAGTTAAAGACAAATGATGGAAACCTTCTGAATCAGGCTTTAAAACCTGCTGGTCTTCATGTTTGTCTTAATCTCATGATTTTGTATTTAAGTGACATCCTGTTAATGAGATCATGACTTTAAACTAATAAACTAAATGAAGGTAAACAAAACCTCTTTTGTCCTTCAATTGATCTGTTGTCAATCTCTTTAAAAGTGCTTTAATATTAAACTGCTTTGGAATCAATGATTTGTAGAAAGGTCTGAATTCCAAGAGCAATGTCAGGATGTGCATAACTTCAGGCAACATTAGAAAACAACAGGACTAATAGACATGGACAAAATTCAAAAGAATTGGCTGCCGTTCCTTCATGGGTTTTGGAACATGCAACTTTGAGCATCACATCAAAAAACTTACACTCATATATCCACAAAACTTCATTAGCATCACTTCTTTATGATGCTTTAAAATCTGGCTACAGTGAATCTACTGTATCATCATGACACATCTGGGTTAGTTCCAGTAAATATGAAGCAAAATAAGTCATGTAGCAATCTTCACTAATGCCCTTCTGTTGACCACAGAGTGGTATGAGGTCAGTCTAATAAAACAATTGTTGTGATACCTTCAGGTGATAAATGTTTTCTTCTGCATCCAGATCAATGCATTTGGCTTTCTTCTTAATGGCCATGACGGACAGACCCACATCAATGCAGCCGTGGGTCTTGCCTTTCTCAATCTGTCAACAGCACAGGCAAAAGGTGTGATCTATAAATGTCAACGCTACCTAATACATATATCAATACAGCAAATGCTACTTTGTTGCAATGCACTCAAACTACAGAACAAATATGTTCACTCAAATAACAGAGCAAATATGCTCACTCAAATTACAGAGCAAATATGTTCATTATGTTCTGAAATGAATCCAGATTTCAACTGAACTGCACTTTCTTTTCTAAGAGTTGTGTCCCTACAGCTAAGATTAAGAGGCCTTTGGCTAATTTTGCTAAACAGATGGCTTTGCCATCGGTTCATTCTCACAGACACATTTAACTACAGATCATGAATTAGACACTATTAAACAGTTAAAAGTAAAGTGCCATTTCTGTGTGACCAAATACATTTGTTACATTACAACTGTTTTCAAACAGGTATTTGTATATAGTTGCTTGGGTCAAACAGCCCCACCTCAAACTAAGGCCAATTCTGCAAGTCTGTATGATTTATGAAAGGTTTAATATATACCTTTATTATAATTAAATGCCCTGGTTATAAGTGACCAGACGTGGCAATATAACAGTTTCAGATTTATGGCTTTATATTTTGCAAATTTTCGGGCTCTACATAATGCTCTCAAACCCTGGGGTAATTGCATTGATCTAACATTCCCATATCTGTAGGCTTTAAACAAGAGGAAACATCTAATGAGAGAGGAGTGGAGGATGAGAAAAGAGTGATGGAGCTTAGTCAAAACTTACATGATGGAGAGCTAACCACTAAAACTCCATAATGTTGTGTGTGTGTTTGGATGTATACTTTTAGACTCACATCAGCAGGGCATTTGGAATACTTCAGAATGCCCTTGTCCAAGTAGAAGAATCTCTGTGAGGAGAAAAAAGACGCGAGGACAAAGAAACTTGGGTCAGATTTATATTGTAAATGATGAATGGCCTCTCGGGGGATGCTAACACACTTTTGATGCATGACAGGCTGTAAATTGCCAAACCACTTTCTTCCTATTCCTGTATTTACTCCAGCTATTTTTCTCTCATGGCTGAAGGGGAATGTGGATACAAACACATTTACAGCTTTGGGAATGAACTAACTAAAAGATGCAATGTTATAAAACTAGCTTGACTGTTTTAAAAATAACACAGCTTTTTCAGTAACTAGCTACTTTTTTACAATTAACAGTATGGCTAGCTATAGTGTAGTGTAGACATTTCAAGCTTGTTGCTTGAAAGTAGCTTTCCCAGCACAGTTAGTCAATTCACAGCCTCACAGAGTGCGTGTCTGAGGATGTGTTTGTGTCTGCTCAAGTGTCAGCATGTGTTAATTCAACAGAGAGATGCATTGTCACTGCAGAGGAAGATCATTCATCATGTGGTTCAATTAGCTGGAGCCCCAGAGTCCAGGCAGAGTCTCTGGTGTGATACAGTCAGGCAGGTCAACACGCCTCTGCTGTGCTGCTATGACACACAGTTCTAAAAATCTCTGTACTTCCACTCAGCCAATTATTAGACTTAAACGTTTAAACTGTTCTTGTTGCCTTTAAAATGAAATCACCCATGTGGACAGATGGACAGAAACAATGATAAGAAATACATTTCAATTAGTTTCAACTCATATTTATTTGAATAGCACTTTTCACAAAACAGCTTTCCGGCTAAATGGGAAAGTTCTCAAAACATTGGCTAATGTTCTTTAAAAGTTTGCTTTAAGATATCAAAATGTTCTTGCAGCTACACTATATTGCCAAAAGTATTCGCTCACCCATCCAAATAATTGAATTCAGGTGTTCCAATCACTTCCATGGCCACAGGTGTATAAAATGAAGCACCTAGGCATGCAGACTGCTTCTACAAACATTTGTGAAAGAATGGGCTGCTCTCAGGAGGGGCCTGCAGGGGAGTCCAGTTGTGAAATTTCCTTGCTACTAAATATTCCACAGTCAACTGTCAGTGGTATTATAACAAAGTGGAAGGTTTGTTCAGCCAAGAACTGGTAAGCCACATAAAATGACAGAGCGAGGTCAGTGAATCATGAGGCGCATAGTGCGCAGAGGTCGCCAACTTTCTGCAGAGTCAATCGCTACAGACCTCCAAAGTTTATGCGGATGCAGTGGTGTAAAGCACGCCGCCACTGGACTCTAGAGCAGTGGAGATGCGTTCTTTGGAGTGAAAAATCAAGCTTCTCCATCTAGCAATCTGAAGGACGAGTCTGGGTTTGGCGGTTGCCAGGAGAACGGTACTTGTCTGACTGCATTGTGCCAACTGTGAAGTTTGGTTGAGGAGGGATTATGGTGTGGGGTTGTTTTTCAGTAGCTGGGCTTTGGACAATTCCATGCTCCCAACTTTATGGGAACAGTTTGGAGATGCCCCCTTCCTGTTCCAACATGACTGCGTACCAGTGCACAGAGCAAGGTCCATAAATACATGGATGAGCGAGTTTGGTGTGGAAGCACTTGACTGGCCTGCACAGAGTCCTGACCTCAACCTGATAGAACACCTTTGGGATAAATTAGAGCAAAGACTGCAGGTCTTCTCATCCAACATCAGTGTCTGACCTCACAAACGCACTTCTGGAAGAATGGTCAAAAATTCCCATAAACACACTCCTAAACCTTGTGGAAAGCCTGTTCAACCTTGTTGAAGCTGTTATAGCTGCAAAGGGTGGGCCGACGTCATATTAAACCCTATGGATTAATAATGGGATGTCATTTAAGTTTATATGCGTCTAAAGGCAGATGAGCGAATACTTTTGGCAATATAGTGTATGTTAGTAGAATGTTTCTAAAAATAGAATGTTTTAAAAATGTTACAGCAGAAACAACAATGTTTGAACATTCTTATAACCAAGAAATAATGGTAATACAACATCTAAAAATCTGGACATTTTGAACTAACTTTAAAAATAACAAGTTTAATGTATTGTTACTAATGAAAGCATTAGGAATACATTCTTACAACCTAAAATTGTTAACTGGGTTTACAGAAAATGTTACAATTAGGAGTAATCTGTTAAAGTGTCAAAGTTATGTCCTTATTGAAGAAATGTACAGAAAATACAAATCAAGCTAACATAATGAATTTAAGCAGAAAATAATAAACAATAAACACAATTAATGCACATACCTTGTGCCAACCTTTCATGGGCCATTTTCTTTTCTTCAGCATGTAGCCTGCCTGCCTTTCTGGCTCCTGTACATTAGACAAACCACCGCGCAAGCCCTCCACGATCTCCCAGCTGTCCTGTTGTGTAACACATGTAACATGAAATATACATGAAATATAATGAAACATCCATTTACATGAACATACAGGGTTCATCATGTTTAAAATACTTAACTGTCCTAAAACTATTAAGTTGACAGATGCGTATTTTAAAACGGCTTAAAAAGTAGAGTCGAAACTACCGGTTTTAAAACATCAGTTAAATAAAAAAAATGTAGAGAGAGGATGTTGGTTTTCTTGTTTCTTCCTTAAGGCAAGATTTGCACTGCTCCAGCACACTTTGAGAAACCGACTGCCGCAAAAACCACTTTCACTTTATCTCCATAGCCAAAGACAAAAGCCAAACAAGAACCAGAATGAGATTGAGACTGATGAATCCGACCCCTTACACTACTCAAAACAACTGCTCAAAGCAAACTAAACATTCACAGGGATACTGAAATATTGTATTGAAGCAGCCTAGTTGACTAACCAACCACTAAAAAGTATCACTTGTGTTCATAGTTGTTTCTAATTTTCAAATTACAATACACAGAGTAAACAATACTGTCGAAAGGAAGAGTACTGTCTGCACTTATGCACAATGTTTCCCAAACTTTATACCCCTCCAAACAATATTTTCCTTATGTGTGCCTCTTTGTCTTGTTCTGTTTTTGCATCCTAGTTCCTCTGAATTCATTATTGCGTTCACTGTCCCTAGTTTGTTTCCATAGTTACTCATTGAGTTCTCGTTAGTTTCCTTGGTTTCTCTGTCACCTGTGCCTTGTTTTAGTTCTCCCGCATTCACCCTTGTGTATTTATACCCTTTGTTTATGGCAGTTGTTGGTGAGTCCTCGTCTGAGTTTATGTTTTGGCTATGGTGGTTTGAGGTATCATTTTGGGTTTTGTTGCATCTCAAGAACGCTGCATTGTGTTTCATTCTGTCCTAATATAGAAACATTGCATCTGATCTTGGTTAGTTGAACCTAAAACCTGCCGCCTTAAGACCAATTAGTCAGTACTGTACAGCAACCCACAAACAGTCATTCAGTAACCTTTACAGTAACAATGCTTCCTTATGGGACTATCATCAAACTCTTTAAAGGGTAGTACTTGACAGGTATTGTTTAGGATGGCAGTATACAATCTATAGAGTGCTCTCTATAAGAATAGTATTGTCTACAATACTGCATGCTCTTGTGGGCATAGGCAGACACAAGACACGAGCATCAGGGCTTGCAAAATTTCAAAATCCCTGGTAGCCTTTCGGGCAGGCACTCTTTAGATTTTGGTAGCCCAAAATGAATTTACGAAGCCCAAATAAAAAAATAGAAATAAAAAAATACTGTTAAGGAGACAAAACATCAAAAACATTTCATAACACACATAACAATCAAATAACAATAACACACACACACACACGCACGTGTGAAAATCAGCTATCCACTGCACATGCGCTCTCTATCACATTTAGTCTTGCTGCGGGAGATTTCACTTGTCACGTGAGGAGAGTAATGACTGGCAGGACGAGCGTCACTGATACACAGTTCACAGCGCAACCGTGAATTGAAAGTGAAAGTTGAAAGCGAGCACGCATTCAAACGCGATTTAAATACCCCACATATTGATAGTGGCTCCCTGATAATTGCATACAACTTAAAAAATACATTTTGGTAGCCCGACTGGATGACACAATAGCCCCAGGACATCAGCTAGCGATTTTGCGAGCCCTGAGCATGTAAAAAAAATTCTACTTATAAACCTCAGAGTAACAGTTTTTCTTTCACTGTGAGCCCACATACTCAGGATCTCTTTATTTGTACACGCTATGAAACGAGCAACAGAAAACCCTCTTTTCTGTAAGTCTAAACGCTACACAATCCCATGATGCTGGTTTTGAAAATAAAGTCTGCCATCCGAACAGTGAAACATCATCGTTGGGAGGAGTAATGAGCTTTATAATGCTACCAAATGATGGGATTAGAGATTAGAGTCTTATAATCAGGGCAGCCTGTTCATCTGAGGAAAAGGATGCCCATCCGCCCTCCATATGCTCAGAGCATATGAACACTAACACACGCAGGTGTGCAGATACACACACATGCATACAAGCAAATATTTGTTATACACAATAAAAACATGGCCTGCATAGACTAAGATATAAAGGATATAAATACATACATTTATCTGTCAGAATAAAGATAACATAAATGTTAGTGACAGGCCACTTCTGCAGTTAGAATGAGAAAAACAATTAGTTTGCCAATAATCATTAACATAAGAGCCACAGGAAGTCTTTTATCACAGCAAAAATCGCAGTCATGACGACAGGCTGTGATATTTATATTTCCCACAGTCATGTGACTGAGAGCAGAGAGATTAATCCTGTTTCAGCAGAGCGGGTGATGGGACTGATGAAGATAAAGTGAAGAGGAGTAGCTAAGTTTTGGTTCAAGTCCAAAAACATTTTGTACAGTCCACCCCTTTCATCTGTTGTGTTTACAATGTTTAATCTGCCCTGATAATATTGCAAAGAAAATTATTTTTTGAAAAACAGAAACAAACATAGCTAAAAAATAAACAGCATAAAAAATAGCTTCATTTGTTTAAAACCCTTTTGCATTGAATTAAATATACCAAGATAAAGCGATGACTGTCAACCTGAGAACTGTTAATTATAAACAGAAAATGAGGTTCTTTGAACAAACCACAGCTGTTCTAAAATAGATATATCATATCTGCTATATTAAAATTTTAAAGACGCATAATATGTCCATGGGCTTTTTATATCCACAGGTAAAATTAATATGAATACATTACAGGTCCCGTTATTTAGGTTTTGCACATTTTTAATTACTTTTTTGCTTTTACTTGTTTATTTTAAATAAGGTCCTATGGTGTGTCATTTTTAAAGTGCTGTCTCTCAATAAATATAAGGTCAAAAGAGGGAGCATGTATAGAAATTAAGGAAAAACTAGTCAGCAGCTTAATTTATCTCACACACACACAGTGACACAAAAGTGACACTATCTTTGTTAGATCTGTTGATTTAGTTTGCGCTAATAAACTAAAAGTAATTGTTTACAGCTGATGAAAATATGAGTAGTGCCACCACAATACTGGAATATTGTGAGATGGTGCACACTGGTCCTCCTCTCTAAATATGGCTTGAATCTAACCTTAAATGCCTAAAAGCCATGGTAATATTTGGGATTAAAATGTGACCTATATCTAAATGTTGTCCACATGAGCATCGAAAAGACAAGTGTAAATGTGTTTAGGATCAGAGGCACGATTGCAAAAGGTCTTTATAAAAAACACTAACACAGAATGTTTACAGGATTTCACTGGATGTTCACTTTACATTGACACCATTTGTACAGACTTAAATTGAATAGTTAATTCCCTGCCAAATCACATGCACACACACTCACCTGTCTGCTGCCATGTTTGGAGGAGGAACTGCTGTTGCTGTGAGATGGAGAGGAGATCTTCTGGGACATGACGGAACCTTTCTCCTCTGAGCTCATCTCCTGCTTTCAGTAAGGAATTTAAGAAGAGGAAGAGGAGAAGGAGGAGAGAAAAAGGGAAGGAGAACTAGCAGCTCAGCAGTTGTGGGTCTCCATTAGCTTCTTATTCCACACAGTGTTTGAACCTGTGGACAGATGATGAGAGAAAGAAAGGGTCGATCAGGAGACCTTAACACCATGTCAGGCTTTCATCTATACAGGAAATAAACACCAGTCGCCCACCACAGGATATCAGGTAGCAGAATTATTAGTGTATAAGCTTGGTCAGCTGGATAGACAGTCTTAAAGCTTCTGTTGAAGGAAGATG
Organism: Botia almorhae; assembly: GCA_036877575.1. NCBI lineage: Eukaryota > Metazoa > Chordata > Actinopteri > Cypriniformes > Botiidae > Botia > Botia almorhae. Next base: position 10,292 of record JAZGTJ010001356.1, on the reverse strand, counting down.
CTAGCCTACTCAGACACAGCATGAATCAGCCATCCACCCCAAGATCATCTCCCACTCAGCCCCCACCAATTATGATTGCAGAAGTGTGGGGGCTAAAACATGGACAGTTTCATTTATAGCAAGAATAGACTTTGGCCATCACTTGTCATGGTCTTCCCTGCCACAGGAAAGGAGCACAAAATGCAAATGCTCTCTTGCTTTGTCTCTGAGTTTGTTTGAAGTCGTGTTGCAACAGCACCCTATGCTAACTCATGTCACAACACCTGTGTCTAGTCCTCTGTGTTTGTGTTAAGATTGAGCCACATGTACAAAAGGTTTATATGTTGCCTGGTAAATAAACTAAATAATAACTCATTTTGTTTTTGGCCAAATAAAACATTAAAAAAACATATGACTGACAAGGATATGATTGACAAGGAATACTTCATATACATACACACTCTTTAAAAAAGGTGCTGAAAGGGTTCTTGGCAGAAATGCCATAGAAGAACCATTTTTTGGTTCCCCAAAGAATCTTTCAGGCAAAGGTTCTTAATGACCAATTTTTGTCTCTTCTTTTATAGTTCAATGAACCTTTTGGTGCAATAGAAACTTTCTGTGGATGCTATACAGCCTGACAAAGTACCTTTTAGGAACCTTTATTTTCAAGACTATATTAGGCAATAACCCAAGATGTTTAGGAAAGAATGGTTTACTGTGGATGCCTGGTGTAAAATGATGAATAAATATGAAAACAAAAATCCTGATACTGATTTTGATCCCGAAGTAATACGGGGAACCAAGACTGGCACAGATTTTTTGCACAGGATTTTTTGCATTTAATAAAGGCATTTTAAAATTCACACTGTATCCCAATCAGCCTCTCACTCTTTGCTTTCTTCAATATATGCAGCAGCACAGAACACAATGTGAGATGCAGAATATGCTGCAAGGTTAATTAGATTAGGTGTTCTGCCCGCCATAGCCATCCACCCTTCATTTCCATTCACCTGTGGAGGTCACCACAAACCTATGTCTGTTCCAGCAATTCTGTCTCTCTTTCTCTCGCTCTCAGTTATTGACTCTCACCTTCTAAGAAATAAATACTGAAGCTGCAGATATATTTGTATTTGCATTGCTCTTGGTGTGGGATATGATTTTAAAACACTGTGGAAACACACAGGCAGCTGAGAGCAGTATATCAGCTGTACATTCACACAGTGTACCACACCACATCCAGCTTTCAGCAAATGTTTAATTTTAGCATGATAGTCCGCTCATGTGTCAGCTCCATATCAACATGCTCTGGTTTAATCACTTCCTGTGAGGGTGAAATCATCTTAATGCAGCCGAGTGGTAACATTTATTTGTGACAATTTAGCTCTAGATGCTTTATAATTTATTTTATGTGATGCACTATAATGGCACTTTGCAGACTAGAAACTCAAGAGTGAAAGTGTTTGGCATTTACTGAACCAGTCCCTGTTTAAACATGGCATATGTGCTTAAACATGTATTATCAAGCTCCAATAAGATCAATATAACACTACAGAAGCTTCTTACATTTATCACTTTACAATATCTCAACTCTGTGCTATTGTGATATGTTTCAACATGTGATTTTAGTTAAAGTTTATGTGGCAGTTATACCCCATGTCAGATGAGTGACATCAGTCAGCGTGATGTCAATTGTTTAGATTGTTCCAGAAGCAGAACGGTGACTTCCATAACCTTTTGCAGAGCTTTCGCGGACGCACATGCAGGGCCTAATTAAGGGCTCAGCATGAGGTCTCTCAGTACTGTAGTGACTGGTTTGTTTCGTTAAAGACTCCAGGTTGTGAGTAAACGGCATTCTCAGTCGTCGCCTCACCTCACGCTGATTCAGAAGCCAACAAAGAGCAGCTGCCTCCGAGCACCGCCCCTATCATTTATTCATTCACTTTCCACTGATCGCATTCAGCACACACAGAACGCACTCGCACAAATGTACACATACACAGTCACAATAACACACCTAAGAATGCCATGTAACCTTACATTTATGAAGCAGGCTGTTTATCTGAAACATCATGTTGTTTACTTTCGTCTTAGAGTTGTGTGTACAGTTGAATACAGGCAGGCTATTCTCTGATGTGTCACCTTGGACACTGTAGTAATCAAGAGCCGGTCTGGCTGATCCGATCACAACTAGACAGTGCTAAAGACAAATGTAAATGAGTTCCAAACCGTTTTCTGATTAGATCACTAAAAACATTAGGAGGTAGTTGTAAACCCATATGTCCACACTATAGGGTTACAAAAAATAAGTGTCATTAAAAAGCTGAACCATATTACAACTAAAGTGAATCAGAAAATCCACTTTCAAGACCAGATAGGGCCCGGTTGCATGAAAACCCTTAAGTGAGGGTATCCCTAAGCAGAAAAAAATCCTGGAGGGAAGGGATTTCTTAGGCAACAGAGGAAGTGGTTGCTATAGTTACGAAATCGCCTACAGTAAATGGAATATACATCGCTAGGCATGTAATCAAATCTCATGATTTGAGAAAACACACTGAATATGCAGGTTTTTATACAGCTACTCAAACAATCATTATAAACACACTGTACTGTATGTTCATTCATGTCATAGACACACAAATAATTGCAACTACTACGATAAACGTTTACACCACTAATGGGAACATATAAATAAATCACTTATGATCGCTGACACAGTTGTTCTCCATTGTTATTGTTCTCTGCTATGTACAACTGCAAAGTGACAGTGCATCGTTTTCATTCTGTTACAAGGAAATTTGCACCCTAAATAGGGCACTTACTGCCACCTATTATTCGCATAGATTATTGACACTGTTACAACGAAAAGAAATAAACAACCATAAAAAGGAATCAGGGAAAACCAATGCTTCATTTAATCCAAACTGATTTATATGACTGCCTGCATATACTGTAACATTAAAGCAGCGCACGTGGTTTTACAATTGAACAAGTTATTTATTTTAGTATCGCTGAAAATACACTCTGTATTCCTCTTCAGTTAACATGAAATCAGCCATCATGTTGGAGGCTTAAGGGAGCTGTGTTGGTCCCTTAATTATTAAAGGTGAAACTGTTTCTAAGGACTTTGTAGCAACGCATAACAGAACTTAAGGGACCAGTTAAGCAGTTAAGGGGAATGTTTTTGTGCAGCTATCAGTTAACTGTGGGTGAAATTTGTTTCTAAAGAGGATACATGTAAAAGAGTCACACTTTCTACTGACAGTAAAGTTTGAGAAAAAAATCACTTGATTTGCTACTTTATCGTTTTTGAGACAATGGGAGCGGCTGTCTCAATGTGATCTAATGCTCTAGCAATCTTTTTTTCATATATCACAGTTTTGGTTGTCAAAATAATTGCATTGACTGACACAATTTTTGCCAAAACAATTCCACAGTCTAGAAATTAAGAAGTCCGGTCACAGCATGAGATGTGGGTTTAAAAGGCACAGAATGAGCAATGATGCTGTCTTTCATTCAGAGATGCTCATTACCAGCTGAGACTCAGCGAGCAGGGTCATTCTTACTGATGATGTGTGAATCTCTGGTTGTAAGATCACAGAAGAGATGGGCTGGGGAAAATGGGTCACATCTCTGAATCATCACTGTCCAACCCACCGACAGAAGGGCTGAATGAAACATTTACCAATGCTCTGGGCAATCCAGAACCCTCTCACACAGCAACAATTAAAGATAGAAATAACAAGACCCTTGAAGAAATGAAGACTCTTCACTTCAATTTGATGAAAAAGGCAGGACAGTGGCCGTGTTAATGTATGACCTATTTGTTATGTATTAGGGGAAATGAATCATTTATTAGACAGAAAGAAACATTTGTTTCTTCAGATGAAAAGTATTGAATGTCCACATCAATAATCAAAATCAACAGACAATCTTTTTTATTATTTAGAGGAGAAAATATTAGGGCTATTGTAGCATTCTGTTCAAATATTATTTCTAATTTGACTGTTAAACTGTATAATTGACTATTGTTCTGTGAACTTCATAGCTGTTTCAGGTTTCTTCTAATAAAATTTGTTTAAAAAGAAACATTTACAAGACAAAATTTCTGTTTTGGTGCATATTTCCAATAAGAAAAATATGGCAAAACTAATTAAAGAAATAAATTATATTAATATCTATGTCACATTGTTTATGTTTAGCATATAGTTATTGTAATATCCTGAATTTGCTTACTGTTTCATCTTTTAACTGCTATGATACATGCAGTTATACTCAAAGGATTTTGGTTGAATAGAAATAATTGAGTGTGTGCTGACCTAATTCTACAGTATCGTTTGCCATCCCACAGACTTTTGTAACAAATGTGCAGTAACAAAAACATCAATACTTAGTTTGGAACTTTGATACAATAAAGCAATAAATATCACAAGAATTTATTAGGCATATCAGACAGCGACTGTTTTACAAATATTAAAAATATTTGCTTCTTTTTTATATGAAGATCAAGATAAAAGCAAATCACCACACAGACAAACTTTCTATTTCGATTTAGCACAGATTCCATGTCCCTGGACAAAACTCTCCAAACCCCCTCTGGAGATGGAACGCATACACATATTACTGCAGCGTCTGCACAGACAAGACAGTGACGTAATCACGCACTAGGTGAGATAGGATGACTGGCAGCTCTCTCTGTGTCTGTGGCCCTGTAATTTAATCTCTTTGTCACAGGGTGTACAGTATTGTATGTTTCTTTTGAAAGTGAGCACGGTGCAAACAATGCCAAAAATAACTCCCACACAAAGCCGTGATGGAAAACGAGTGACACTGGTGATACATGCAGGCCGCAAGCGGACAGATAAGGTGCTAGAATGTTCTGGAGGATGAGAGGAAGATGTCATGAGGTTTCTGTTAAAAGTGTGGCATCCAAATCACAAATACACGCAGATATTCACACCCACGCACAAATAAGTACCTTTGTGTCATCAAATAATCATAAGCTACACTACTTCTGTTGTTTTCAGGGTATATAATTATACCACAGAACACTGAATTACTGCGTTTAGAAGAGGTGGTTTTGGTTATAGACAGCGTGTGGTTATAGAAGCGCAAATGCACCAGACTGATCGCATGTGCAGATCATCGTTAACCCACAGTCTCTATCAGATCCAAGCAAGATAATTGGGAGGTTTTTACAGCCGACTAAAGTAATTGTTGGCATTACCAGTAAGATAGAGCTTGATTTACACCAGTAACGAGGCTGTGAATTAGGAGGCTAGGATTCAAAAGGGTTATAACAAGCTGAGTTTTGTTTAGTTAATGGCTTGGGTGAAGGTTTCTTCACAACTTCTGCTTGTACAAGGTATTTGCCAAACATATCAAGTAGGCACTTTCGTCTTGAGGGACCATCTGTGAGAATACAGGCAAGTTAGATCTTGAATTTATGACACGGCCTTTATTTCCCACAGGAGAAGCAGCTTTAATGAAGTAAATTTAGTTGTGTTAATACAGCCTCTACAACAAGCAGTGCACTCTGGAGACCTCTGAAGGCCCCATAAGCACAGGCTCCTGATGTCAACAACTCAACTGTGCCCTTAAGCAGAGTGTGATTCACCACTTTAAGGGCTAATGCATTCCTTCCAAAACACTGCTTTCTTTGACGGAAACCTTCTCCAGTTTGTCTTCCCTTTGTTTATTCAAACGCTTATGGTAACTTGTTCGGTGTAAAGATAAAGCTGAAGTAAGTAATAGCTGAATCACCGAACCGTTTTTGCAAAAATAATAATTGTTTTCAAAACAGAGTTTGCCTGTCTGCCATTGGTTGATCTAACTGATAGTTCCCCCTCAAACACCCTTGACTGAGCCGCGCTGCAGTTTTTAGGCTGAATGAGTGCTCATGTTTTGACAGTGCCACAATGTGTACACTTTACAGAGATATCAAATGTCATACGGTTTACTAATAGTACACTTATAGTCTCTCTGTATTGCTGTTTTTAGAAGTTCACCACATCTATGCGAGTAAATCAACACAGACAGGAAACTTAGCTCTGCAAACCCAACATTCTTGTTCCCCTGAAGCACAGCAATCAAAACAAGCATTATGTTACAGCAATGGCAGTGAGATTTATCAGGTCCATCTCTGTGAGATCTGGACCCAAGAGGATGTAAGAGCGTGCTGGGCTTTACATCACTCCCTTCACCTATGTTCTGGGTATAAATGTATGAATGTCAAAGTTGGGCTGGAAATTTCTGTATAATGAAGATATATGGGTTTCAAAGAGAGATCAGATCAATGTTTTCAAAACACATGTTTTGACATCAATTCAGAGAATACATGAATACATGGTCAAAATATATTTTGGCGAAAATATTTTTAATTGCCATTTCACAAAGAAGCTCAATGGTCCCAAAAACACATTTTATAAGATTCTTTCTTTCATATCATCAAAATGTTCAGGGCTTCTTGTTAGTATTAGGGATAATTCTATATAAACTCAAAGCTAATTTTTTTAAGAAAGGAGATGAATCACATTTATCATATGGTTTGACATGACAATAAAATTTTCATCTATTTCCTAAATTGTGTGGGACAAAACTAGATGTGTTTTGCGATAAACAAACCCAGATTGCACAGATTACACCCCCATCCATGCAAATTAACTTTCCTGAACTTAAACTGAGTTTATACACGTCTTTTCTAGTGCCAGGAGATCTAGTCATGATAAATAGATATGAACAGTTACAGTAAGTGGGGTTTATATCTATGGTAAGCCTGTAAAAATGTATGTGTGCCACTGGACAAAATGAGTCCTGAAGATGTTCTATCAAAATCATAAGAACCCATAGACTGAATATTCTACAACTCAAATAACTGCAAAACTATAACAAAATGTTGCGCAATAAGACAGCCAGTGGTTAACAGTTCAGACTCAGTAGGAATAACAGTCCCTATTTACAAAAGACGTCACTCTAAAGTCTCTAAAGTGGCCTCTGATCGAACACGGCAAGTAATATTATGCAGTCTGACTTGTTTCGAATCCGACACTGTCTATTATTTTAAGAGAGGATTAATCATTTATGACTGCACAACCCAATACTGTAATAGTGAGTGCATCTGGATGAATGGGCACAGACATCGAGGAAAATCAACAGAGGAGCAGGAGACCGAAACAAGAACAAGCGATCGGAGATAGTAAGAGTGAGCAACAAAATTGCTAAATGTGAACTACGTAGCCGTAATGACAAATCTATATAGCTCATTGTCTCCTAATGTGTTTCCAATAGATTAAGTCAGGAAATCCCTACTTGCTCTCTATCTATTGAGAAAGCCCTGCCAAAGAGGCTTATACACACTGTTTGTGAAATTCCACCTCCGCTTTGCACACTCAAGTCAAGCCTGGGGGCAAAGCCTCAATTTAATCTGTTGGTGGGCCTGAATTATGCAGCAGAAACTGAAGACACTCAACAACACAACGTGCTGCATGGCAGACGCATTCCTCTCTGATGTGTGACGAATGGCTGGCGATGATAGAGAAGCTGATAGAGCTCTGATTGATACTGTTGTTGGGCGAGGTCTAACAGGCAGGAATGACTCATTTTGTTGTGTAAGAAACATGGGCTGGTGAAGGGAAACATTTTACATGGATTTGATGGTCTGCAAGCACTTTAGAGATGTGATGTTTATCCTTGTATTTATGGTATTATTCACACCATACTGTAATGAGGTCCACAGGCTCCAACAGAATCACAACTGTCAAATTGGTATTAAGTATTTTTGAGCTATATGGCAATAATTGATCATATAAACACAAATATTGTGTAACAAATACTTATGAAAAATGCCCCCTCACCCCCTGCTGTCTCATTCAAGCCCTGGCCCATTGTTGAGGTTGACCTCACTTTAACTTATGTCACAAAGCTAAGTTTTTTATTCAATTAATTCCGCCGAACATTTATGAACTAGTGAATTAAACCATACAGATCAACAAATAAAATAAAATCTTTTTCTTTTGTCTGTAATTTCATAATCAGCACAAGTGAATCAGCATTCTCTCTCTCCTCCTCCTTCTGTTTTCTGCACTTTAAGCAAGTTGAGAAAAATTATAAGTCGCATTTAAAGTCATTAAAGCGTGGCGTTGGAGCGATGACAACTTGCTCATAATACAGCAATACTTTTCATAAGACTTAAATCTGACTCCATGATCACCATCGCATTTGTCACATTTATGCATATATTCAAACTTTATAAATATTGTCTTTAATATATTGCATGATGTACCTCAGAACAAGGTTCTCTCTATCAGGACTCTGTATCTCTATCTTTAGTGCATTTTCACAACTTTAAAATGCCCATATTTAACTTAACTATGGTGACTATCAACATGGCCGTTAACAAAGTAATGCAAAGTAATTATGAATGGCATACTTCTGCAAGTATTTCAATAACAACTATAAATATAAATCAACACAATTGCAGCACACTGTGCTGGGTAACAAGTGTGTTTAGTATAATAATGTATAGGTCTTTAGGACACTGATCTTTGTTAAACAGGTTTGAAATAATACGTATTGCAAAACAATGCTATACAAAATAATTAAATTGAGCTCCTCTAAAATGCAGGGATAGTTTTTAATGTCTTTCTACAATGACTCCCACAAGTTAAAAGTGAATCTAGTGTTCTTTAACATTGCTGGTGTCATGCCATGAAGCCTGCCCCCACACCAAACAGAGCCAAACCAAATTGTGGTTCCAAAACTGTGGCATTGGTATATTGTTACACCCCTACTAGACAGAGAGCAATTAATGCATGGGATCCTATAGACTAACAGTTTAACGATATCATGATCAGTAACATCTCCGATTACGATGGTGATATTTAGCTGGCAGTTTCACTTCAAAGAGAACTTCAGATGCAGACATACATCTGTTGAGAGGTTTCTCAGAGAATGTTCAATCTCAGTTCATTATCTTCATTAGTTTTAACTCTGGCAGACACACCAGCTTACTGCCCAACAGAGGATTTTAACCTCTGTTCCAGCTCATCTTTGTGTTTGTCTGCATTTAAATACTCATTCAAATATGCAGGTGAAATGCAAATCACCCCAGAAGGCAAAAACATCTTGTGCTTTTGTGTTGCATGCAAGGTAAAAAACCTACATGGGAAAACTTAGCAAGTAAAAAACTGTTCCTGTCAGTATTCTTACCAAAGTTCCTTTTACCAAAACCTCAGTATATTTTGTTTGTTAAATATTGCTTGTTAAATGGAAGTGTGTTCACAGCAAACTTTAACAATCTTGCTATTACATGAACATTGTGATTTTAAATAATTTTTGTTTCTCATCAGACAACATACAATGTACAAATCTAATAAACCTGCTGTGTGGTTTTTCACCCAAGTACATTAATCAAGCACATCATTAAAGCCTTAAATCCAGTGTTTTCAACCAGTCCATAAACCCTATGGAGCCAACCAAACCATCAATAACACTATAAATAATCCATACATTGAAAACTCAAGATTTTAGTATTAACCATGACACATTGTTTCTGTTATCACCATTTATTTACCACCATTCAAGTGTATGAGGCTGAATTATCTCTCTAGCAACAAGTCTGCGCAGATGTGCTCTTTTTCTCAAAGGAAATGCTGTAGAGCTTCATCTGAGCACTGTCAAACCCTGCTGCTACAGTCTACAACAGTCAGCGTGAGGCAAACTGAGAGCACTCAGATTTACAAATACATTGGCGTTTGTCTTGGCTTAATACAAAATATGAAAAACAGCTCTTCAGCAAACCATGATAATGATTTGCCCTAGTTTTCAGGTGGTGGGCATGGTAGGTGATGGAATTTGGTAAAGCGTTTGGTTGGTGCGGTGATGTCAGATTTGTAGAACAACATCTGAAGGAACGCAGAGGAAAAGAATGTGATTAACTGGAACACATGACATCACTCATACACCTCACGTACTTGACCTTCAAATCTGACATTTTTATCACACTGCCGGCTGAGAGATCAACATGTGGGAGGATTCCTTGTCTATAAAGTGTATTGTTTGCAGCTATTTAAAAGAATTTTGAACAGTGTTTCCTGTGCATTAACCACTTCCGACCCCTCTCCATGCTTTAGCTCCTCCCTTCCTCATAAATCTCTCAGTGTGGACTGTCCTGCCTCTTCCCTCTTCTGTGGTTCTGCCAGTCACATATCAACAGAGACTGAGGGTGTACTCACACTAGGCAATTCGAACCGTGCCCGAGTGCGTTTGACCACCAAAGCGCGGTTCGTTTGACTAGTGTGAGTGCTCCGAACCGTGCC
>JAZGTJ010001355.1:42724-58462 GCA_036877575.1 Botia almorhae | reverse complement strand
GTGTGTGTTTGTGAGGGTGTGTGTGTGTGAGGGTTTGTGTGTGTGTGTGAGGGTTTGTGTGGGTGAGGGTGTGGGTTTGTAAGGGTGTGAGGGTGTGTACGCATGGTTTTGTGTTTGTGTGTGGTTTTGTCTTTGTGTGTGTGTGTGCTGCTCCATTGATCTGTTTAGGAAACAGTTTGACACTGTGCACTTTGTGTGGTTGCGCTTATTTGCTGAATGTAAATTTACCCGGCAACATTATTTTCTAGAGGAAACACACACGCCCATTAATCCACTGAAATCACATCGCCTCATGAGACCACATAAGAAACAGTATCATCTTCTCCGAAATTTCTCCTGAAAGAAAACCTGCATGATCTCATGTGTGTCTAATGTAGAAGTTCCACAACCGGTTTCAAGAATGCCATAAACTCTGCTCAGGTTTGACAAGCGCTAAACCAACAAAGTGTGCAACCAACAGTCAGAGATTTCAGTATGAACTGAAACATTTCTCTATAAATTCTCCAGAGACAAAATGCTGTGCTGTCCATGTTTTCTCACTCATTTTCCTTTTTAAAGAAACTTCACGGGCAACATTACTGCTTAAATGTTATAAGATTTATGATCTGTGTTTTAAATAGCCACAAAGTGACCTGAGCTATGAAAGAGCAATCGCTGAGCAATGCAAGTTTTCCTTTGGTGTGGATTAATACATTTAAAATGTTAAGGTACAGTATTTCGTTTAGAGCAGGTGTAGATTGGGCAGTAGGGGGCAGTCTGCTCTCTTTTATCATCACAGTTGTGTAGCATCACTCACTGTGCTTCACAGACACACAGAGAGGTTACTCTGTGGGTCTGTGGGTGTTTGTGAGTGTTTGTGAGTGTGTGTCTGTCTGTGAGTGTTTGTGAGTGTGTGTGTGTGTGTCTGTCTGTCTGTGAGTGTTTGTGAGTGTGTGTGTGTGTGTGTGTCTGTCTGTCTGTCTGTGTGTGTGTCTGTCAGTGTGTGTGTGTGTGTGTGTGTCTGTCTGTGAAGGTGTGTGTCTGTCTGTGAGTGTTTATGCGGTGGGGCTTTCATACACACTCTTGGCTCTGTTTCAGGTCAATTCTGATTATAAAGACGACAGTGTCGACTCCAAACATGTAAGTCCAAATTTACTTGGATGTCAGACCTGATGTGTTCAAATGAAAATGTCAGAATCATAAATTAGATCCACACAGAATCTGAGATTTCCACAGAAGTCAAAGGCCCAGCGTTCACATCATGTGTGCCCTAATTTAATGATTGTTTATTACATGTGGGATAATTTGATGATACTTTCAGCTACCCCTCTTAGCTCCGCAAAACGGATGCAGCACTTAAAACTTCAAAACTCACTACCCAGAATTTCAAAGATTTTCCAATCGAAAATGCCAAAAAGTGTGCAGAATCTGTGTGGGTCTTATTAAAACCTAATTTAACAGCTATTTTTGCGGAAGAATCGTTTTGGTCTTTCTATTCAGTCTAATTAAAAGCGTTATGCCTCAGTTTGATGTTATGACATATATATCTGTGTTGTGTGCAGTACAAAATACAACACTGTGGGTAAACACGTTTTTTTGTTTTAATTTCAGTATTTTGTGTTACTGTGGAGATAAATACAAGGGCTGTGCTTGTCATATCTACATAGTGATTCTTTTTCTTACCGTATTGTGTTGATTCTTTAGATTCTTGTATCAGTATTTATTTATTTGTGTGCAGTCGACCATTTCCTACAGAACTGTGTAAACTCTGGGAATCTCTTAGTGTGTTTAGCTGCTTCTGTTAACTGTCTTCCTTAACAAAAGTGAATAGAAACCTGAGAGGAAGATTTACAAAAAAACATACGTAGATTTCACACAGCGTCAAGGTCACAAATCAACGAATACAGCGAATATGTGACATTTACTGTGTTAATTCCTTTATACACAGACTCAGGTTTCACTGTTTTCATTAAAGCACCCAGAATCCTCTCTGAGACTCTAAGATCATGCAGGCTGAAGTACATATCATTATTATTAATCAAACAGGCTGTATAAAACATATCTTCTATCATCTTCAACTGTTATGTTAAAGATCAAGTGTGTTTGTTTCTGATTCCCTCCACTGAAGCAAACAGAGCTTGTTCTGTCTGGGCTGTACAGCTCTGCGTCTCAGGTCTGAGCTCAGCTCTCCTGCACAACTTCTCTATTATGTAATGCCCACTCCTCCCCTTCTCTCTCTCTCCTCTTTCTCTCTCGATGCACATCTCTCGTCCTCCACCTCTCTGGGGATTGTTTTCTTCGAGTCTGTGTCTCTCCCTGCACCTTTCCACTGTATTAGTATTCCACCTCAGCAGCCTCGCAGACGCACACACGCTTGTGCACGCACACACTCAGAGGGGCTTCTTACATAATGTCTGATTGTAGGGCTGCCCCGTGAGAGCAGCGCAGACGTGCAGACGTGCTGTCTGCTTCTCTGGAGGAGTGAGTCAGAAAAGCTGCAGAGGAGAATTTATAATGTCCGTCTCCATCAAAACTGGCTCTGGTGAAAACAGCCTGTACCGCAGATCCAGTCCTGTGGTCTGCACCCCAGATCCGGTCCTGTGGTCTGCACCGCAGTCCACAGCAGATGACCTTTGCGTTCCTCAGTAAATTCTTGTGAGGGTCCACATAAGCCGTGGCCATTACAGGAATGTTGTGGGTTCAGCACAAGTTTAATTTTTGGGTAACATCTTTGACTCGCCGGTGAATCATACGAAAAATAGCTTGTACATAAAGCGCTGTGTGGCAATGATGAGTGTTAAAACAAACACAGTTTTGAAAGCACCAGTGTTGAATGAACCAAAGTTTTATTTACTTGTGGGACTGACTCATGTAACCTTCTCTGTCTTTTTGCAAACCCTCAGACTGAGACAGACTCTTTGTACAGTAAGAAGAAGAGGCAGATGGAGAAGATACCCTTCACTCTTGTTGTCATGCCCCATGGTAATGACATTGCTGCTCTCTTTGAGCTGGACGCCACCACCTTACAGAGAGCAGACTGCCTGGTGCCCAGGTTAGTGCCTGTACACAAATATACCCTTCGTAGGTGAAACACAAATGGCATTACATTTGCGCGCATTTATTTACGTTTTTATTCAGATTGACGAATAAGAAACACTGAAGTTTTTAATAAATAATAATAATAGATATGAAGCTCCGAAAATAACTAGAAAAGTTAAAGCTAGTACAGAGATGTGGGTGTAGAGTTTTCCCACAGTAACAGTTTAGATGGGAGTGTTGTATGTTAATGGTTGTAGAGCAAGCAGTCCCAGTGGATTCGAGTGCTCAAAGAGGCTTTTAAAATCAGCCATTTTGATTTTTAAATGTACTTTAAAGAGCATCAGTTAAAGCTGCTCTGTATTAAAGTCTCTTCAGATGCAATCAGGATTCATTAGGGCCTCATTTCAAATGACACCCTTAGCCCTTGATGTCCTACTTCAAGTGCACACTTTGATGACATAATACCCCATGACACAATACTGTTATGGCACCTAGATACTAGAAAAAGCTCTACTGGAGCAATCGATGGATTGGAATGTGCAGAATGTATTTTAAGGGTGTAAATCATCTCATTGGTCAACAGATGCTTATGTCAGAGAATGTTAAATCTTGTTCTGGGGCAGTTGTGGCCTACTGGTTAGTGAGTCAGACCTGTAATCAGAAGGTTGCTGGTTTGATGCCGGCAGCAACTGAAGTGCTCTTGAGCAAGGCACCTAACCCTTATGTTATTGTGTCACTTAATTAATAAATCCATAATTAATATTGTTATTTTCTAGGAACTCGTACGTGAGACTCAGAAACTTGTGCACAAACACTTGGGTGACCAGCACCAACATTCCCATTGATGTGGAGGAGGAACGTCCAGTTATGCTCAAGGTCACCTTTCTTCTCGAAAGCCATAAATCCTTTTTGTCTTATATGTCCATACAAGAAGCTCATGCAGCAACTCTGACTGTTGTAACAGATCGGCACGTGTAAAATGAAGGAGGATAAGGAAGCGTTCTCCATTAATTCTGTTCCGCTATCAGAAGTCAGAGATCTGGACTTCGCCAACGATGCCAACAAGGTCCTGGAGGAGTTTGTGCGAATATTGGGAATCAGCAACTTCCCAGCAGCAAACAAACGCAGGTATACATCATGTGGAGTGAAGACCAGGAAGAGCATTAGAGTTGGTGATCTGGTGGCAAATAATTATATCTGTTTGGTTACACAAGCAACAAATGTTTGTGAACAAGACTAGTCACGCTGGTGAAATTTCTTATTAATGGCTTCTAAGCCGCTAGTTAAGGCAAGTATCAGTTTTTAACAGAGTGGAGCAGAGATTTTGTGTGTGTTGTTTTAGGTATAGGTAAGCACCACTAACACTTTCTTCCTCTTCTGTTATTTTTGTCAGGTTCACCACTAAGCTGTTGGAGGATCTGGTCTTCTTTGTGTGTGAGGTTCCAAACAACGGGCAGGACGTGCTGTCTGTGGTCATCTCCAACCCCAACAGAGAAAGACAGAAGCTCATGAGAGAGCAGAACATTCTTGCACAGGTTTGCTCAACCGAGCGGTAATTTCTTCTGGCTAATGCAGTTTCTGTAGGAGCCCAGAAATGCACGTTCATGTTTATCTTTGCAGATCTTTGGCATCTTGAAAGCCCCGTTTGCTGAGAACCGAGACTTGCCCATGCCCAAGCTTGAAGATCTGGGGGACCAGCGCAACGCTCCGTTTAAATACATGCTGCAGCTGTGTTACAGAATCCTGCGGCATTCCCAGCAAGATTACCGCAAAAACCAGGTGAGGGACATATAACTCCTTTCCAGTCCCCCACTTAAACTCCATTCGTCCCTGCGTTCATTCATATGCCCATCTAAACTTCATCCAGCAATCTACCATTTTTTACATTTTTTTTACATTTACATTTTAGGCATTTGGCAGACGCTTTTATCCAAGCGACTTACATTGCATTATACTACACATTGATCATTATACATTGAGTATGTGCAATCCCTGGGATCGAACCCATGACCTTGGCGTTGTTAACGCCATGCTCTAACCACTGAGCTACAGGAAAGCTACCAGTCAGTCTGCCCGTTTGCCCGTGACACTAATACATGTGTTGTTCTGCTTTCTTATAGGAATACATAGCCAAGAAGTTCTCCATCATGCAGGCTCAGATCGGCTACGAGATCCTGGCAGAAGACACAATCACAGCTCTGCTGCACAACAATCGCAAGCTGCTGGAAAAACACATCACCGCACGAGAGATCGAGACTTTTGTCAACCTTCTTTGCAGGAACCGAGAGCCCAGGTCTGACCAAAAGATTTAGACATCCAGTTAAATGAATGTTGGGTCTCACTCACAACATATCTGATGTAGAATCACACCTCTGTAGCTTTTCTTTCTCTTGCTGTCTTTGTGTTGTATGTAAAACAGTTTTCCTCATCCTGTAGTGTATATTAACTGCATATTTTCTGTGTGTTTTCCCAGGTTTCTGGATTATCTGTCTGACCTGTGCGTCTCCAACAAAACTGCTATTCCTGTCACTCAAGAACTGATCTGCAAATTCATGCTGAGCTCCAACAATGCAGACATCCTCATCCAGACAAAGTAAGAGCTGCTCTCTGCTGCCTCATGAATTATAGGCCTGTTGAGATCAGCCATTAGAAAAAGACTGAGATATGAAATTAAAAAAAGCATCCAGCTGTGTTTGCAATGTGACGTGTCTATTTGAAGGGTCAAAATTCAAAGATATATGAAAGCTGTGGTGTGTTTTTTAGGCTGATTCCACACACAGAGAGTTTTGTGGAGTCATCTTTAGCCCAGGAGGATGGTGATGCTGAAGAGGTATGGCTGTACTGGATCGACAGCAACAAAGAGCCACATGGGGAAACCCTCCGTCACCTGGCCCTGGTCCAGGATGGGCAACAGTTGGATGTTGACATTATCACCTACTACAGGTGAGAAATCGATGACATCATACTACACTACAGGTCACAGTTTGTTGACATCACCTACTACAGGTGAATCCACCATCAGCTGCTACAGGTTAAGAATAAGAATGACCAACAATTCTATTTCAATTCTATTGTATTTATACAGCACTTTTTACAATGATACATTGCTTCAAAGCAGCTTTACGTATAAAAAAGAATAATAATAATAAAACATAGATCAAATGTCAGACATGTAGCTCAGTGGTTAGAGCATGGCGTTAACTTTCCTAGCTTTCCTGTAGCTCAGTGGTTAGAGCATGGTGTTAACAACGCTAAGGTCATGGGGTCCTAGGTATTGCACATACTTAGAAACAATGTATAGTATAATGCAATGTAAGTCGCTTTAGATAAAAGCATAAATGCACATGTTAATGGTTTTATTGCACATAATACACATTGCACAGTTTTGTTTTATCCTGAGACTCTGTGAAGACAGTTTGTACTCAAATGTTTACACACATGAATGTTTATTTCTCCATGTCATATCCTCTTCCTGTTCTGTTACAGGTGTCAGCTCAATCTCTTCGCTCAAATGTGTCTGGACCGGCAATATCTGGCCATCAATCAGATTTCAGTGCAGCTGCCCGTGCATCTCATCCTGCGCTGCATGTTTGACCACAACCTGCCCTACAACCTGCGCGCTTGCTTCTGTCGTCTGATGCTGCACATGCATGTGGACCGTGATCCACAGGAGGCTGTGGTGCCCGTCCGCTACGCCCGTCTCTGGACCGAAATACCCCCCAAGATCTCTGTTAACGAGTGAGAGTGACCCGTGATTTAGCACCTGTTAATTTTGTCCTGAACTTAATGGCAGTAATAAAGCAGCGTTTGTGCAGTTGGCTTTTCTGACTGTGAATTTGGTGCACAGATATGAATATGAGTTCAGAGACACAAACAGAGAGGAGATGAAGAGAAGGTTTGCTCCTACTATGAGGTTTGTGGATGAGTACCTCAAAGACGTGGTCAGTCAGCTGTACCCGTTTGGAGACAGAGAGAAGAATGAGTTGACCCTTGAGGTAGGTGGAGATGGATTGGGGACATTTGCTAAGCAGTGGGATTTAGGACTGCAGAAGAAAGCTGTGGGCCATATTTATGAATTATAAAATGGACTGTATCAGTTCTAATAGAATATGCAATGATTTACTCCAAAACTTAATGAATTCTCCCCCTCTCTCTCTCTCTCTCTCTCTCTCTCTCTCTCTCTCTTTCTCAGGTGGTCCACCTGGCACGTAATCTGGTCTACTTTGGTTTCTACAGCTTCAGTGAGCTCTTATGCCTCACACGCACCCTGCTGGCCATCCTGGACATTGTCCAGCCCTCTTTCGCTTTTATGTCCAAACTTAGCAAGGGTCCTGAGGGAGGTGAGTCTCTTAAAAGGCAGCATATTATTTATGGAACCTTATACACAATTGATTTGGAACACTCTCCATAGGCAACAACTCCACACATTACACAACCAATTTATTCGAATGCTGAAATATTGTTATTGAAGTTTGTCAGAACTAAATGAAACTGTAGTCTATTTATGACCAAAATTCTCTCACTTCGTCTAGAAATACCAGTATAGAAATACCATTACATTTAACCTTGTGGGGATATTTTTAGGTTATTTAAAAAAAATCTAAAATAGCAGAAAGTTTTCTGTTAACGTTAGAGTGTGTTAGATTATATTGTTTATCACTACCTGTGTAAGAAGTGTATGGAATGTCTAAATTAAAGTGTGTGTGTGTGTGTGTGTGTGTGTGTGTGTGTGTAGGTAATAATGTCATGCGCACCATTCATGGTGTGGGTGAGATGATGACTCAGATGGTTCTGAACAGAGGCTCAGTGTTACCTCACAGTCTCCCCGACACTCAGCCAATCCACAGGAAGCAAACCTGTTACCCTGACAACGAGGACATAATGGTGATGGACACCAAGCTCCGGATTATTGAGATTCTGCAGGTAATGCTCTGAGGGAATCACTTGTGAATCACAGCCAACTGTTATATAATGACTGACACAGACAGATGAACTGCAGTTATTAGTCACACTTCACAATACTGAAGTTTTGTCCAACACACTGTGTTGAGAAAGAAGTTTTTGAAATTGTGTTACATGTTGGCATCACGTTTATTTTCTCTCCTGTCGTAGTTCATTTTGAATGTGCGTCTGGATTACCGCATCACTTACCTGCTGTCCATCTATAAAAAAGAGTTTGGAGATCAGTATATGGAAAATTCTTTCTCATTGTCAGAATTTCCTGTCATGTCTGGTGAGAGAAATTTCCCAAATAAAGTTAAGTTGTAAGGTTTTTGCTTTCTCTTTCCATGTGAACAATTTAATTTACTTCTGGTGCTTTTCAGAGCCAAACCTGGAGGAAATTGCAGAAAAAGCAGAGAGCCTGTTTTCTGGAAGGTGAGAAAATTATTTTTAATTATAATAACTTCCTTTTTGTGTTTGCTTATTAGCATTCTTCTGTCTTTGTTTTTTTTATCATTTTGTCTTAGATTCACTTACACTATTAAAGTGTTTTTCACTAAGAACAGTGGTAGTTTAGTTCAGCATGACTTTTTGTCACTGATCTCTGTATTACACAAACTGTTTTATGCTCCTGTGTCTTTAAGACTTCTGTGTAAATGCTCTCTGTTTGGACTGGCTTCAGTACTCAGTGAGTTTGTGTGCTTGTGGGTCTCTGTGTGTTTACAGTGGTAAACAGAGGAGTCCAGTGGATCTGGATAATGAAGGCGGACAGACGTTTCTGCGTGTGCTCATTCATCTGATCATGCAGGACTATCCTCCGCTGGTCTCTGGCTCTCTGCAGCTCATCTTCAAACACTTCAGCCAGAGAGCTGAAGTTCTCCAGGCCTTCAAACAGGTTTTAGTTTCACTCATACTCGTGTTTGGTGAACAGCACAGATCTTTAAATGATCATAAATGTAAACATTAAGGACAAAACAATATACGTATGTTTATATATGTATAAGAGAGAGAGAGAAAGAACAGAGAGTAATAACAGTGTCTGTGTGCAGGTCCAGTTGCTGGTTTCTGAGCAGGATGTTCAGAACTATAAGCAGATCAAGGCAGACCTGGACCAGCTGCGACTGACAGTGGAGAAGTCCGAGCTGTGGGTGGAGAAGAGTGGAAGTTATGCAAATGAAGATGTCTCAGATAATCAGAACAAAGAGCAGAATTCAGAGGTGCGCCCCTACTGGCAGGAGAAAGACACTGCAAGCATGTTGCTTGATTATGATCCCAAACAAATTGCTTCTTCATCATGGGACTATTAAAATAAGATTGGGCCACATTAACTCAGTCCTGACACCTATGTGTCCTTTTTGGTTTACAGGAAGTGGTCATTTTGAGTCCAGCGCAGGACGAGAAGAATAAACCTCAAATAGACAGCAACAAAGCTAACAACTACAATATTGTAAAACAGGTAGAACAATCTCCTTTACACTAGCACTTTAAACACTAATGCTCAAACCAAATCCCTCATCAGCCCCAAAGAGTAGACGTCATATGATCTAGTTTTATAAAAACCTGGTTTGTTTTCTGCAAGTTCACTAGCAGATGTTAGCAGTTGTAGCAGTAATGCTAACAGTTGTCGTTGTGGTGACAGTACAGTAACTGTAAATGAAATTCTGGACTTCAGGTTTGTTTGTGGTGTAATTTGTTGTTTTGGGTCATAGATCCTGTTGAGTCTTAATAAACTGTGCTGCCTTGCTAAGAAGAGGCGTGTGCATGAGCAAAGACTGTTGAAGAACATGGGAGCTCACACTGTGGTCCTGGACCTGCTCCAGATCCCACACGAGAAAGTGAGTGAAAGTGCTGCTGATGAGGTTCTTTTAGAATCCTCATACAAGCACCACTGATGGAATCCACAAATGAACACGGAGAAATGAAGCAGAATCTGGAAAGTTCTGTTAGGGAATATGAAAAAACTGTGTCATAATGCTGTGGTAGAACGTCTCCAGATTTTAGGGTGAGGTGTCACTCTTTTCTGCTCCATTTTTAGGGTGATGAGAAGATGGACGAGATCATGACACTAGCCCACACTTTTCTCCAGAACTTCTGCAGAGATAACCCTCAGAACCAGGCGCTGCTACACAAACATCTCAACCTCTTCCTTACACCTGGCGTGAGTTCCACAAAGAAGCTATAATGAAGCCGTTAGCGTTACACGTCGATACAATTAATGGAATTTTGTATTGACAGAATGCTGATATTATTTGAAACTGTCCTGGTTTCTTTCAGCTTCTTGAAGCAAAGACCATGTGTTGCATCTTCAGAAACAATTACCTGCTGTGTAATGCGATCAGCGACTGCGTCGTGCAGCATTTTGTGCATTGCATCGAGACCCACGGCCGTCACGTGCAGTACCTGCGCTTCCTCCAGACCATCGTCAAAGCCGACGGGAAATATGTTAAGGAGTGCCAGTGCAAAGTCATGAGTGAGGTGAGAGGGACTTTGAATTGAACACTGTATTACCCATAATGCATTTCTGGGGTGGTTTATGCAGCAGAAACTGCCGTTGTGTTTTTGAGGTGTAGCTGGTGAACGGAGGTGAAGACGTGCTGGTGTTTTATAACGACCGCGCCTCGTTCCCCGCGCTGCTGAACATGATGAACTCTGAGCAGGAGCGCAGCGATGAGAACGGGGCTCTGGCGTATCACATCACCCTGGTGGAGCTGCTGGCAGCCTGCACAGAGGGCAAGAACGTCGACACAGAGCTCAAGTGCAACTCACTTCTGCCACTTGATGACATCGTTAAGGTGGTCACCCATGACGACTGCATCCCAGAGGTGATGGAGTTTTGGAAGCCCTGAAACCTTGACCAGAGCTGTTAGTTGCAATCTATAGCTATTGCCTCTCTACCGCCATCTCAGTTTGGAACATAAAACTGCAGGTTACTTTACATACATTTCTTTATGTATGTTGAAGTCAAATGAAGCCAAACTGAGTGCTGGGAAATCATACTCGACAGCTCAAATAAATCATTAAAATAAACTTATTATTGAAATTCAGGGTATGGTAAGGAGACTGTTTGGAGCGATCGGTCATGTACCTGCTCAATAAATGATTTTTGTTCAGTTTTAAAAAAATTACAGATTGCAGCTTTAATCTGTTGTCATGGCGCTTTAAATAATACAATGGCATGACCATGGTACCATGTCTGAGGAACCGTGCTAAAACCAGCCGCCTGCCTTGACTGTTTGTTTCTGTAACATCTGCAGATTAAAATAGCTTATGTTAACTTTGTGAATCACTGCTACGTGGACACTGAGGTGGAGATGAAGGAGATTTACACCAGCAATCACATTTGGAAGCTGTTCGAAAACTTCCTCGTGGATATGGCCAGGGTGAGTCCAGTGAAACCATCGCTTTCTCTTTTACTCCCCCGCACACTCTGAGGCGTATGTGAGCCGTCTTACACACAGAGTTAAACTGTTTCACGGCACTCATGACTGGTTTGTGTTAGCTGTGTGGGTGTTGAGAGTTCTGAACCGTGTGAACTGTGCTGTTGTCGTAGGTGTGTAGCAGCACCACAGACAGGAGACATGTTGACGTAGCTCTGGAGAAGTACGTCACCGACACCATCATGGCCAACATCAAGGACTTCTTTGGCTCTCAGTTTTCTGTCAGCAACTCCAAACTGCAGGTAGAGGGTTTGCTCCTGTAGCTCAATGGGTATTGTGTTAGCAGCACAGAGGTTGTGGGTTCGATCCCCAGAGATCACACATACTGATAAAATGAAACTTAACAAACTTAAATGCACTGTAAAGCTCTTTGGATAAAAGCATCTGCCAGATGCATGAATGTACATGAAATGCTTTAAGAATCCTGCATCCTCGAACCATGAGCCTCGAACCTTTATCTCCTTTGTCTTCATCGGCTGTATTTCTCCTGTATGACTCGTGTTTTATTTGATGCATGACTGTGGGGTGTTTATATCTTCTTTGTCAGGCCCATCAGTCAGTATTCATCAAGCTCTTGCAGTCGGCCTGCACGCTGTACAGCTGCAGCTGGCTCAACGCGCTGCAGAGAACCAACATTGAGTGCTGCATTAAAACCCTTGCTGACGTGGGTAGGTTTCGGTTTGGGGGTTTTGATTTGTAATGAGCAGATAAATTTTTTTCTGATTAAGCTAAAAACTGCTTAAAATGCGTGTTTTATGAATCATCTATATATTTATGAATCTTATTTACTTCACTTTTTCTACTGAAAAAGTTGACCTATTGAAATAAAAAGCTGATTTTAAATTTTCATGAGAAACATGTTTAATATATTCAGTTATATATACTCAGTAAAAATATTGCTATATAATATAATAAAATATTAAGTTACATTCTTCTCAAAGTTTAGACCTTTTCTAAATGCTTTAATAATGCAGTTTTTTAGATTTTGCATTATTAAAGCATTTTATATAGCATAGTTTTTTTTTTTGTGAATTAGGTGTCATTTTAAAACCTGGATTAATGAAATCTTGGGTGGTTCTTGGGTAATCTTGTTCCAATATTACTTTATTTCTGAACCCGGATCTACCTTTGGCCTTTCTTAGCTAAGAACCGGGCCATCCCTGTTCCAGTGGACCTGGATGGTCAGGTCAATGTTTTGGCTCTTAAGACACACACCAACATGGTGCAGCGCGCTGCTAAAGACTGGAGACTGTCAGCTCGCACCCGGCCCCGCAAAGAGCCCTTTGGAGTCCCTGATTACAAGAACATCATTGAGAAACTACAGGTATTATAGTGCTTTATAGACCGTTATAGACCGTCATCTATGTGGTTTTATCAAGAGAAACAGGTGAGCGTAATGGTTAAAGGTCTGAGCTGGTAACAAAAGGTTGAAGGTTTTATACATTGACAAATACGTCACACACTCACTTTTAGATTCTTCACCAAGAATTTCCTCTTTTTGTATATATATTTATTTAGATTGATTTTGTCTTTTATTTTTTGCTATGTTGTCTGTCTGATAATACACATACTTGTAATTCTGATAATAGGAAGTGACTTGCATGTAATTATATGATTAATTATTCACCATCATTTTTGTGTTTGATTTCCTGTCTTCTGATTTCAAGTCTGATCTGTTATTGTGTGTCTGCAGGGAGTCATTTCCTGTCTGGAGGAGCAGTTCAGTCCTCGAGTGCGGGCTGAGTTCTCTGTGTTGGTGGATGTGCTTCAGAGCCCAGAGATGCTGTTTCCTGAGTCGAAGCAGCTCGGCTGCGAGACCGGAGCCTTCATGTCCAAGTGAGACACGCACCCACATCAAACAAATTAAAGCTGTGCGTCATCCGTGATGAATACATTAAAACGATCCAATCGCAGTGTTAGAAGTAGATCGGGGATATAAGAATGTAAAACATTGACGTCAACAATGTTCGTAACTGATTATATTGCCTATACAAATGAGTTCTAAAGACGTGGCATCAATTTAAATGTCGTACACCTTCATGCTTATATATTTATGCATCCGTTTGCGTTGATTCGTATGCAGTAGCAACACGCATGTTCTATAGAAGGTATATACAGTGTGTGTGCCTGGGCTGCTGAGTGCCGTATATAAACAATTTCCTGTGGCTGGAGCTCCCAAATTACAGAATGGCTCTACACGAGAGATTCTCCTCATATAGAGTCATGTGTTTGTTTAAACATTTACAATCTCTTCTAACATGTTTCTACATCTGTACAGCTGCTTTGCTATTATAGATATAAAGGCTCTATAGAAATAAAATAGAATTAAATTAAGACTCTATATGACTGGAATGTAAAAACACTTCCTGCAGATTCATGGTCACAGACGTTTGTCACAGACGTTTGGGGTCAGTTGCAACATTTGTAGAATTGTATTGTAATTGACATATTTTACTTTTTAATGATCCAGTGTTTTATTTGACATAACGTTTACAGTTTATATCGTAACATGTGATGTTTTGTGTCTGTCAGGCTGATCAAACACACCAAGAAGCTGATGGAGAAGGAGGAGAAACTGTGCGTTAAGATCCTGCAGACCCTGAGAGAGATGCTGGACAAGGAGGAAACGTTTGAGGAGCAAGTAAGTGTGGTAGAACTTCCCTATAACATCATTTAGGCTTTTGATCCCCTCTTTAAAGAGTAACCGAATGAATTCGTTCTTGCACAAGTTTTGACAAATCTGGAGGCAGTTATAAAGAAACACTTAATGCAAATGAAATCAACTGTTGATACATGCACATATATTTCCATATATATATACACATATATATAAATATAAACACTGTGTTTAAAAATGAACTACAAAGAAATCAAAACGTTTTGTGATTGTCAATTTTTAGTAATATACGTTTAGTATAATAATAATATGATTATATATTGTTGATTGTTATTTAATCTAATTGTTTTAATTTTAATTAAAAATTCAGTTTAAGTGTCCCTGGAATGACCTAAAGTAACTCTCATTACACATAATGAGGACATTGTTATTATAATGCATCTGTTCGGTAACGGCATAAAGCCTCCAGGGATTGTTGTTGCCTTGCCAGCACTCACCAAAAGAGGGCGCTAGTGACAAAATCAAAGGCATTGAACCTGATGACCGCGCCTCACTGCTGTAGAGGAGAGCGTGTATGCGGGTGTGCCAGGTGAAGCGTAGCTCTCGGCCTCTGCAGTGACGCTGGAATCTGTGGCAGGGTGAATGCGGGGAGTTCCAGACAGTTAATCAGCATTCAGCAGAGAAACGGGCCTGCACTCTTACATAAGCAGAGGCACATGAGGACACGCTTATAGTGTTTGTGCAAGTAGCCAAATCATCCAGCACAGAGAATCAATGCAGCAGAGCTGACTACAGCCCTGCACACAGGGAGAGAGGGAGAAAGGACATGGCCGTTTTAGTATCTAACTCTTTGGCAATTCTGTACTCTTCAGTAACCTTGTTTAAATTTTAGAGGGATGTAGGAAATCATTTTTGTTAGAGTAAGAATAGCAAAAGATGAAAAGGGGAATATTCAAGAGTTGCTAAAAGCTCTCACTGTACAAATTCATTCAACATACTTTTGTAAATAGCTCTGAGAACGTGTGTCTGTTGAATAGACATGCTTAAAACTCATGACAGAGTTTAGTTTAAGCTAAAACATGTCATTTCTGCACCACTTCAGAAGGGTGTTAACAAACAGGTTTTCTGAATACTCCTTTTTGTCTAGTGTGTCATTGATTGGACAAACAGAGTCCCGCCCCAAACTCATGCCATTGGTTGATCCAGTGTTGCTGTGTCAGGCTTCTTAATGACATAATGAGAAATGTTTTGAAAGCACGCCCGTGTTAAAACTCTCAGTTCTCTGATTCTGTAGAACAAGTACAAGTGCTGTACTTAGAATTGTCTCTGTAAACTTAATTGGAATAGCAGAAGGTGTTTTAACATAAAGAAAACTGCACGGGCTATAAAAGCAGTTCAAACGTGTTGTCCAGTGCAAAACGCAGGCGATCTGTTTGTGTAATTCCACGTCCATGTGTGTGTGTGTGTGTGTTTTTTGGAATGCTCGTTATTTTGAGCTCTGGTTCCTCTGCTGTGTTGTTCCTGTCCTGAGAGTGGAGCTGCGGTTTCACACAGACTCGATCGCCACAGACCAGCGGCTCCCCAGAGAGACCGAGAGTAGGAGGGGGAGCGAGCGAGGGAGGGGGAGCATGCGAGAAGCCATGTGAGGCGAGAGAGAGAGCAGCACAGCAGCCGGCAGAGCGATTGGAGACGGGCCGTGTCGGCTGAGTCCATGAGGAGTCTGAG
>JAZGTJ010001355.1:0-42653 GCA_036877575.1 Botia almorhae | reverse complement strand
TTCTCTCTCTCTCTCTCTCTCTCTCTCTCTCTCTCTCTCTCTCTCTCAGCATGCTTGTTTCTGTCTCTCTCATCATTTAGTGCTTGTTTATCTCTGTGTCTTTTCTGTAAGTCTTTGTTTTTGGTGTCGAGTTTTAGAATTTTAGAATCTGTTCTCTCTCTTAGTTGATCCGATGCTTTACAAACAAAAACCTCCTAACATTTGTACTGTCAAAAGTGTAAAAAATGTTTCAAATAAAATTGTCCCAAATTAAGTTAATTAGCAGGAACACATTAAACTACGTGAAATAAATATTACTGCTAAAGAGAATTAGAAATAACTAACGAGCAAACATGCAAAATAATGTAAATTAATAAGCAAATGACAATGAGAAGTTTTTAAAGGTATAAAATACGTCTTGTATTCTTTCTCTCCAATGACTTAGTGATTTGGTTGCTGAGCAGCAGGTCATGACTCATGAGATATAACTGGCCTCTCTCTTTCTCTCTCTCTCGCCCTCTCTCTTTCGCTCTCTCTCCCCCTCTCTCTTTCAGTCTCTCCCCCTCTCTCTCTGTCTCTCCTTTCCTCCACTCTATTTCCCTCACACTCTCTCCTTCTCTCCTCCAATCTCTCTTTCTGTTTCCTCTCTCTCTCTCAAATGATCTTGTGTCAGCGTGGTGAACGAGCAGAACGTGAGTGCGTGTTCCTGTCTGCACACCGTGTACAACATGTTAAAAATGTCAAGCAGGTGCTGTTGTTCAGCTGTAACTTTAGATATGCGGTAATTGCCCAAGTGGTCACAAGAGAACACAGACCACCGAGCTCCAGAAACTGCACCTTAATCTCATGGGTTGAGTTTAGGGTGCACAGAGGTGACATGAGGTTTCAGGGAGGGTGGGGGTTAATGTTTTTCAGAAGGTTATATGTGAGCATCTGACTCTGTGTACGTGTAAGAACCTTTTGGAAGACAGCCAGACCACTTGTGTTCTTTAGCAAGAACTTTTTCTCCTTTCCAGGACCTCTCTGTTCCGTTCGTCCAGCTCCTGTTACAAAACATTCACCTCAGGAAACAAACCGCTGTCTGTTATGTGCCGACATCAAGTTCTGGAATGTATTTGTGTGCATGTGCGTAGAGAGAAAGACCGCACATCTCACGAGCCAGGCGTGCCCTTGAAGTAAAGCGCTCTCTCCCTTGTGCGACTGTGGCGTGTTTGTGGTAACTAACTTTGTGTGTATGTGTGCGATGACTTCGTGTGTGTATAAACAGGCCTCTGCTGTTTGTTGACGCAGGAAAGAAAAACCCTGTTACATAACACTCCTTACTTCTCTCTCTCTCTCTCTCTCTCTCTCATCCTGTCTGTATCTCTCTCCAGCCGAGTTTCACACTGACGCCCAGAGGCAAAGCAGCTTTTCAGATTAGCAACCTCACACAGTTAAGCCCCTCACACACACATGAAGACATGCGCCGCTCATGGTGGGCTCGTGGTGGAACATGCTTGGAAACACTTTGAGTTAGCAGGTGTAGCAGGTGGAATATGACTAAATCAGCCCACACACACCCAACAGAGTGTTTACAGCTCCCAGACAAAAGCCTACACACACACACACACACACACACACACACGTTTAACCGCAGACTATTCAGGGTCCTCAGACGGGCCGGTGTTTAATCTCAACAACACGCCGGTGACCTCTGGCACCCCGGAGGTCACGGGCAAGCACGACTTACACTTTCTACTGAAAATGAAAAATATGGCTGATTCATATTATCTCTCCCAGCTGTGCAGTCTCGGCTAAATCGGCAGAAAAAACAAGTTGTTTTAGAGGCAGAGAAAGTCATTCCATTTGAATGAAAGCAAATGATTTTTATTATGAAATAACGTGCGCTGATGAATCACATTCAGTAAGACCATGAATATTTATTTTAGAGAGTACAAAAGGGTCCGTTCTGATTTCGTTGTCTTTATTGGAGCAGGACCAGCTGTCACTGTAGCATGTGACTGTTGTATGAAACTTGGTTGTTGCTTTTGCCAGCCAGCAAGAGAAACAAACTTTTCCTCACAAGGCAAATTGATTATTAAACACAATAAATGATGCTTTTTTAAAAATGCACAAAGGTTTCTGTGAGGGTTGGGTTTAGGGGTAGGGTGAGGGTTAAGGGATAAAATATACAGCTTGTACAGTGTTAAAGTCATTATGTCTATGGAAAGACCCCACAAAGCATAGAAACCTAATGTGTGTGTATGTGTATGTGTATGTGTTTGTTTGTGTGTGTGTGTGTGTGTGTGTGTGTGTGTGTGAGAGAGAGAGAGAGAGAGAGAGAGAGAGACTGTGTTGTCTTAACCCCGTCATATAAATAAACCATCAAGTGTGTGGTCGCCATGGAAATGAACTGGTACATGCTGTATGTCTCGGTTTGCTTGAGGAGTCAGATAAACACCTGTAGATGATACCTCAGGAGGTCCACAGTGCTGGGCGAGAGTGGGCTTTACTGAGAACACTTCAGGAGCACGATGTTCTCTGAGGCGCAGATTCTTCTTTGACATCCATCCTGGTCTGGTCAGACATCACTGTTTGAATGCACCATATATTTCTAAGCAGATTTCAAGAAACAGAACATGTATTTCAACAGTTCACAATACCGCAAATAAAACAGATTTCTGCATTTGCGAAACACCTGGAAATGTCTGTTCTGGAGAACAGATTCTATTAATTATCAGAGAAACTCAGATGCTTATGTTGCGTATCAAATGGTTTTGTCATGCAGATTAATTATGCAGGAGATTAAGGGGCTGTAAATGAGTACTAATTACTGTCTGTAGCGCGTGTGTGTGTGGGAGGGGGGTTCTTAACTTATATTGGGGAAAAAGTTGTTCCGAAAGTTAGCAAAACCTGACATATGTGAGCCAAACCTCCTTTTGGAGACGTCTTTATTGGTAAAACTGCTATGAAAATATGATATCGCTTTTCCTTTTTTCATTGTAAAAATGCAGAAAGTTTTCTGTTAGGGTTAGAGTGTGGATCAGGGTTGGGTTATAGTGTTTAACTATATAACTAGCTGTGTATAAAAACAACGGAAGTCTATGGAATGTCCCCATTTACATAGATAAGTAACTATATGTGTGTGTGCGTGTCAAAGTTCGAAGATTCGGCTCTTATTTTTCTCCCGTGTTCTCTGTTGACATACAGTTCATCATACAGACACTTTCTGTGCCCCTAACAACATTAGGCAATCACATGTTCTCCTGCCGAGCTGCACCCGGGTCAGCCAACTGCAGGAATGGTTGTTTACGCGCCTGCTGATGTTTGTCTTGGACCGTTCTGATAATCAACAATCTGTCCAATTGCTCTCACATGGAAAGCTAATTTGTCCTGCCGCTGGTGACACTGTTTATGAAGAGGACCTCACTAAACACGGCAGCCAATGAGAGCTGGTCACCAGGGCCCTCTGGGCCAATCACAGGCTGGTCAGGCCACTGGACCGGGTGGATGCTTACAGGAAACTTGAGTTTGTGACGCCGCCTCGTCCTTCAGTATGAAAGACAATGTGTTGTAGTCAGACAATGCTAGTGCTGTGACGGAGCTTTAGAGATGGTGTTAAAGAAACAGTTTGCTCAGAAATAAAAAATGACATTATTATTATTAAAATATTTTAGCACATGGGCTTAAACTTTATTGACATGATGTACGCAACATAACAATATTTTTATGTGAAGTAGTTCTTTAAGGCCAGGCACAAATGTTCAACATAGAGCCGATCTAATGTATCATATGATGCAACAGGAATTTACTGCAAAAAACAACAAAGAAACTTAAAATATAAACTACCCTCCATGGACCTCACATACACTGTTACTTACACTGGCTGCTGTCGTCTCTCGCGCGCTCTTCCTCTCTTCCACAGTTTTTGTTCTGCAGGTTTTCTCAACTGTTGAAATGGCTGTGATGTTCATGTCTAGACTGTCCGATGAGGTTTTAGGTGTATTGATGTTCGTTCTCCTCGATAAATCCATTCCACCCAAAGTCACAGTTCTCCTTCCACCCTTAAACATCTGCAGTGCACAAGAACAAAGTTTCACTCCACTAACTGTACCGTGTCAATTACGTTTGTGGAGGGATTGTGGGTCGGCGGACACACTGATGTTGTAACTTCAGTGGTTAATACATGATGTAACTTCCCAGGATTAAATCAATGTTTGGTGATTGTCGTCCACCTCTGCTGTCGATTTATTACGGATGTAGCACATCTCAAATGTTATCATTCTTCAGCACTGTAACTTTAGCATCCTACTGCATTATTCTACACCGTTTGTTTTACACAACTGTGATATTTCAAATTGTGCTGACTTGATCCTGTAGTTAACTAGCAGCCTAGCAACCACATCCTGACAACCGCTTCCAGCATTCTAACTTTGTGACAGCACTGTATGTTTTGCATGTGACGTTGCCTTATTTAAATTCTTCCAGCTGGTTCCAACAATGCAAAACTAAAAAATCATACTTCATACTTCACCTTTAAATGTGAAAACCATCTCAGTACTGCATGACGGGGTGATTATGTGTTCTTATAGAGATAATCTTCTGAATAGGTTTTAATGCTCCTCCTCTACTCAATCTTTTACACATGCAAAGTTGGAAAGCGCAGTTTGGCAGCTGTAACACTCGAGCGGAGAGCTGTGTGTTGGAATTGGAGTTGATTGACCCAGGGGTGTGCCGTGAGTCTGAATCAGAACAGCGGCGCAGAGCAGCCCCCTTCTCCTCCTCCTCCTCTCTTTTTGGATCCCTCCATCCCGAGCGCTCGGGCACCTGCAGACAGCAGAACATTTTAATGCTCACTGGAGCATCTCAGACTCATCCTGGCCAGCCGCAGTGTGGCGTGCCCGTGCACATTTTAAAAAAGTCAGCTTGTCTCTTATGTCCTCCCTACTGCTCCATCTATTCCTTTATCTTGCCCTTATCTCTCTCCCTCCCTCCCCCTCTTTCTGTCTTGTTTCTTTATCTCTCAGTCTCTCTCTCTCTCCCCCATCCTCGCTTCACCTGCGTGGAGTATTTTTTTCTCTCCCATGCAGCAGCAGACAGATGAGTCAGACCGGTCGCTCCTGCCACCTTCATCTCTCCCTTTTCCTCCTCCGTCTTCCATCTGAAGTCATCTGGAGAGAGATTCTGAACATCTGAACTCCCTCACTTCAGACACGTTTCATTACAGTAAACCCCCATTTACAGTAATGAGCATGAAGACACGGTCTTCGAAAAGAAACCTAGAGAATTGCTTTAAGTTGTATTTGAGTTTTTTGTGTTGCTATGCAGATGATAAGCTGTTATAGGTGATTGCTAAGGTGTTTTTGGTAGTTGCTAGGATGTTCCGAATGGTTACCAGGGCATTGCTATGCAGCTGCTTATTTCTTTAATTGGTTGTCATGGCATTGCTTTGCAGTTGCTAGGGTGTTTTGGGTGTTTGCTAGGACATTGCTAAGTGATTGCTAGGGTGTTCTGGATGGTTGCCAGGGCATTGCTATGCAGTCGCTGTTTTTAAAGCGGTTTCCATGGCGTTGCTTTGCAGTTGCTAGGGTGTTCTGCATGGTTGCTAGGTGTTTGTTTTTTCCCTAAATCAGGTTCAGTGTTATCTATGGGATGTTTGATGGAAAATCTGAGTTAGGGGTTCAAACAGACTTCTGTGTTCACCTGCTGCCGGTGTGTGACGGTACATCCAGACAGTGGAAGCAGACGTCGCCTGCGCTGACTGCTGATGAGTGTTTACTGAGAGGAGAGACATCAACAACACGTGCCTGTCAGAGCAGGAGAGAAAGTGTCATCTCCTCTCTGTAGAAGTTTGTCGTTCCTCCAACAGGCGTGTTATGGGTCCCCTTGAGCGCCTCACAAAGTGTTAAATTGTGAAAAATCCAAACAAATATCTAAAACTAATATCTGTTGCTAGTAAGTGAAAATAATCAGTTACTGTTTTGCTTATGCATGTCACCCGCCATTGTTGTCACTCTTTATATATTAACTTTCATTGTAGTGTACTGTAGGTTTTGTTAAGTCAACATACACCTAAACTCTAAGTAAATTTCAGAAAAATGAAACCACTACAAAAAATAACCACGATAAGAAGACCATGACGCAAAATCTAGAACCCGGTCTTTTAGAAAGTGACAGTTTCTTTGTAGTGCAGTCTCTGTGTGACAGTGTGAGGATAAAATCTGTAAGATATACAGGTCTGTTTATATCAGTAAGATATACAGGTCTGTTTATATCAGTAAGATATACAGGTCTGTTTGCCACCTCACTGGTTTCCATAGGAACAAAGATAACCTTAGTGGCATCCAGAGCTTTCCCTAAATTCTGTTACACAACCGAAGTGACATGACTGTAACAGAGCTGTGCCACCGAGCTGACACGCTCCACTCTCAGATTCTCAATCCCACAATGCAACTGTATGAAAGGAGCCATGTTTCCACCTGCTTTTGGCTCTTTTTTTCTGATTTTCTCTCTCCAAATCCCAAGAAATGCAGAAAGAGCTACAACTTTCTTTCTGCCAGATGTACAGAAGAGAAGAACAGAACAGACATGAGGGACTCAAAGAAATGAGAGAACATTAGGCGAGCAGACAAAGAAAGCGAGAGTCAGTACCATCCTGCTGCCTCTGTCGTATCTACCGCGTGATCTCTCAGCAAGCAGATGTTACATAACTCTTTCTCTCTCTCTCTCTCTCTCTCTCTCTCTCTCTCTCTCTCACTCTGTTGATCTGTCTCTCTCGCTCTCTGCCAGCCCCCCCAGCTTTCTTAATTTTTTCACACATTCGTTTTCTCTCCCACTGGGAAACAGATTTTCGAGGCGGACGTCTGCTGTCTACCCTCAGCTCTCACCCTCTGTCTCCCTGAGGTTTCGCTACACTTCTGGCATAATTACAGCAATTACGACAGTTTATGCCAGTTATGTAAAAAGTTCTGCCATGTGAGCGTGTTTTTATTCAACACGGCTGCGAGGGAAACACTCAAAAGTGTAAATCACACCGGACAGGAAAGAAATGTCACGCACATGCTTGGCAAACCTGAGCTGACTGAATGTTTGTGCAAGGTTGTCTAAAGTGATTATTGTTTTTCATTATTTCATTTAACTTCATGTTCCGGGTTCAAGGCAAAGCAAAGGGGAAGTTGCAAATTGAAAAAAAAAAAAGGTTTTCTAAGTTTGTCTGCCATTGGTTGGACAATAAGGAAGTCCCGCCCCAACCTCACACCCCTTGGACTTCCTGTCTACTTTTCTTTGTACTGTAGACACGCCGTTTGTTTGCTTTACAAACTGACGAAAACATGAAGTTAACGTGTGGTAATCGACTGCATGTCAAACTCACCTGTCTGTTTCTTCCTCAGGGAAATGTGCTGAGGAAGACTCTTCTCACCCATTATTTTGGCAGCCAGCGGCCCCTCTCTAAATCCCTGGACTTCAGCAGTGGAAACGGCTCTGTTTCTGGAGGTACAGCACACAGACGGCTCACAGAAAACGATCTCTCACCTAACTTCACCTCCTCTCCTGCCTGACTCTAATGAATACTGACTTGCTCACTGTCTCAGCACAGCTGGCGCTGTCACTTTAAATATGAGACATAACGTCAGTTAAGTCAACACAATCCCTCCACTGAGTGATTAATAAATAACGTTTTAAAAAGACAACGATTCTTAAGCATCAGGGATAGATTTCGCTTGTTGAATGTTTGAATAGATTTTAAAATCTTGATTCGGCTAACATTTCAGATTTAATATTTCAAAACCAAGTGAGATCCCTTGCTGTCCACTGTCTACAGTATGGATGAATTTTTCAAATATTTTATGGATGAAGCTGGCGCAGTGCATTGTGAGATCACCTTGTCCATGAATAGAATAGAGTTTGGCCAAAATTCTATCTAAGAAGACAGTATAAGGTTACTGCCCATCTTTCGGAACAGCCGCTGCATCGTGAGCGCACCTACAATTCCTTAATAAGCAAAGAGGCCTGACTTGGTTTTGCAACAGCGTTACAGAAGTTATGCATATTCAGCCTAGTCTATGCTAGTTGACCCACATTCTGATTCAGTCCCAGTTCAGTCCATCTAGATGACCCAATTCAAAATAAATACTGCTTAATGAAGATTGTGTGATGGACCGTAATGTAATTTTTGAAGTACACCATATGACAAATTTAGGATGAGACAGATTAAGTTCGCATTATGACAGCGCTTTAAATTTGTGGGTGTGAATGTGTGTGTGTTTAGGTGGCTCTCCAGGGCAAGACTCTGATAGGCCACGCACCAGCGTCGCAGATATCCAGTGTATGCTGGACGGCGTGGGAGCTTCTGAGATGGTCATCGACCTCATCATCAGCACAAAGAACGACCGTATCTTCGAGGAGAGCATTCTGCTGGGCATCGCACTGCTTAGAGGAGGAAACACACAGATTCAGGTACACACAGGTGGCGCCCGGTCCATGTGCTTCCTGTTGATCTTACTGGTGCCCTGTTTTGATGTCATTTCCTGCGTTCCCTGTGCAGAACTCCTTCTATAACCAGCTGCAGAAGCAGAAGAAGTCTGAGAAGTTTTTTAAGTTGTTATACGATCGTATGGAACAGGCTCAGAAGGAGATCCGCTCCAGCGTGTCGGTCAACATGTTTGACCTGAGCTGCAGGAAGAGAGAGGAGGAGGGAGAGGGTTCTGGAATGAGACACAGAAAAGGTAAACTTCCTGTTTCTCACTCTCTCTGTCTGGTTTCTTTCAGGTTAAAAACACGAGACAAACAATCTTCAGAAGCGTGGAACTGGCTCATATGTCACCTTTTGAGGGTGAAAAAATGACCCAGACATATTTTTTATGAGATTCATGATTCCAAAAGTGTTTTCCAGGAATGATTCCTGAGATTCACCTTCAGGCTGAAGTTTCTCTTAATGGAGAAAAGGTCTTGCAGCTAAAACTCTGTGTCTGAAATCGGGTTGTTTTTAGAAGACTGTTTCAGAATGATCTCCACTTGCTCTTCACTGTTTCGCTGCTCTCGGCTCCTCAGTGGAACGCACCAAATGCTAGTCAGTAACCAGACCTGTCTTCAGTCTGTTAGCACACTGAATGAAAATATGGATTGATTTTTTGGAGCACATCATCCAAGATTTCATACATATATTTCTATGCATTTCTATACTGGCATTGCTGCCAGTCTGGTCTGGGTAACAGAATTCATCCTTCCATTTAACGAAACAACACTGAAAATATAATAACAGAGTAACAGAGAAGTGTCCTCTGTGTTCTGCTTTACATCAGAGTAAATGACACACTGGATTTGTTCTAGAACTGTCATTGGTTGTGTGAATAGATTAACAAGGTCCATTAACACACAGATAATCTCAAGTGCTCTTGAGTCCTGAGGTGTTCATGTCAGGACATGTCCACTGTGTTCCAGGTCCTCTGTCACGTGAGGTCATGTGAGAGGCAGCTGTCGGTTAAGAACCAATCTTTCATTTGACACTTTGAGGGAAAAATAGAGCTTTATGTCCAATAGAAGTTGTGTGTAGTGCCCAAGAATCGTTTATTAATAAGCTGTTAAATTAATACAGAAATAGAAAAACCTACGTGCAGCCTGGGCTGTCTGACTTTGTATTGTTCTCTAGCACACTGAAGAACTTGTTGGTCATGAGGGGAAATATGGTTCACAGTAAATTTTATGGCAGCTATTTGGTGCACCTGATCGGCCGAGACCGTTGCTTTCACAAGAGACAGAATACTGTAAAATACAGTATCTGTGAATTACTGCTAAACTCGCCCTCTTGTCAT
Source organism: Botia almorhae (assembly GCA_036877575.1). Taxonomy (NCBI): domain Eukaryota; kingdom Metazoa; phylum Chordata; class Actinopteri; order Cypriniformes; family Botiidae; genus Botia; species Botia almorhae. Next base: position 32,883 of record JAZGTJ010001355.1, on the reverse strand, counting down.
TCCAAACCTGTATGACTTTCTTCTATCTGCAGAATACAAAAGACGACATTTTTAAGAGCATTGGTAACCAAACAACAGTGTGTGGACACAAACCCCTGAGAGAAATCTTCAAATGTTGTGTTCCACAGAAGAAGCAGTAATATACAGATTTTGAATGACATGAGGGTGAATAAATGAACTTTTATTTGTGGATGAACTGTCTCTTTAAGTAACCTGAGGTTTCTTTCGGTGCTCCCTGAAGTTCGAGGCACCATGCACCTCAAAGAGGAGATGCGGAGTCAGCTGAAAGATGCCTCCTCCGTCACCTCCAAGGCATACGGCACCTTCCGCCGGGAGCTGGATGCCGACCTGGAGCTGATGGGCTCTGGATTAGAGGGATTGGAGGAGGCGGTGGAGGAAATCCAGATGAGCTGGGCCATCACCATCATGAAGCCCATCCTACGGTTCCTTCAGCTGCTCTGCGAGAACCATAACAGGGAGTTACAGGTGCTGTAGCTGATCTCCTCTGAGGTTTCATTAGTCTGGTTTTCATCTGCTGTAGTTTTGGGCAGTGGGTGGTGATTGAAAAGCAAAGCGCTGATATATTGTGTTCCTGTAGCTCAACTGGTAGAGTATTGTGTTAGCAGTACAAAGGTTTTAAATGCACTGTAAGTCACTTTGGATAACGGCATCTGCCAAATGCAAAAACAGTGTGAATGTGTTTGCAATTAATGTTCAAGATATTAATATTCAGTAAAAGGCTTTCCTTTAGCATGGTGCTAGCAACACCAGTTTGATTCAGAGGAACACACGCTTATAAGATGCTGTGAGATGCTTGAAAAGATTCATTTTACACCATGAGATGAAGCACATTGATGTTTGAAAAGTCAATAAAATGCCCGGAGGATCAACATCTCCCCAGCTAACAATTTTATGTTGTGAGAACATTTCCCTAATGTTTCCATTAAGTAACAAAATTCAAATCACAGTCAAAACATCACATTTCTAAACATTGTATTCAACGTATTGAGTTTTAAAAATTCTGTAATGTTTTTAAAACGTTCCACTAACTAGTTAAGAATAATGTTTTTGGTATCACTTTGAGGGAACTTTTAGACAACGTTATTTCCCTGTTGGCTGAGTCGGGGTAGCTCTAAACCTGATATGACTATTAGGTTTGTGTTGATAGTCCAAATCTTTCTATTCTCTTTACACAGAACTTTCTGCGAGATCAGAACAACAAGACCAATTATAACTTGGTGTGCGAGACGCTGCAGTTTCTTGACTGTATCTGTGGAAGCACCACAGGAGGTTTGGGGCTGCTGGGTCTCTACATTAATGAGAGGAATGTAGACCTGGTCAAACAGACACTGGAGACCATGACAGAGTACTGCCAGGGCCCCTGTCACGAGAACCAGGTACTGAAACAGCTTCTGGAGTGGAGAACAAATCTTCAACTGACAAATTGAAGCAGGTGTCAGATCTGCTTCTAAACGTATTTCTGGCCTGATAACTGATTATGCAAATGGACAGACTTTTCTACATGACAAAAGCTTTAAAAATCATCAGCTCTCGATGTGTGTTACAAGTTTGAGGTTTCAGTTGTAGTTTCACCGCAGGTCTTTATGCATTTTGTCCCGCAGTCATGCATCGCCAGGCACGAGTCAAACGGCATCGACATCATCATCGCTCTCATCGTGAACCCCATTGACCCGCTGGGGAAGAACCGACTCGACCTGGTGCTGGAACTGAAGGTTTGTCTGCGGGTTTGTCTGCGCGTTTGTGTGTGTGTGTGTGTGTATGTGTGTGTGTGTGTGGCCAATCATGTGATTCCCAGAATGAGGCGATTAACACGGTCATGGATGTTTCATGAATGATTACAGTAGCTTGTTTTGAAGCATTTCAGATTTCTGTTTTCTATGTGGAGGGAGATGTCCATAGCTTGTTTTTTAGGTTCCTCCTTTTCAGTGGTCTTGTGGTATGAGAAAAAATTTAATTACATTTTTGGGATGAGATTGTGAAAAATGAGTCTCTTGATTACATACATATTTACATATTTCATGAAGTCTTTACAGTTTTATGTCATAAAAGCTGCGTCAATAATAATTATACAGAAACAATTAGATTAAGACTAGTAGGTCACACTGCAGGACTGAAAAAAAGATCATTTTTAATGCTTAACCAAAAACATCAGCACATTTCTCATAACTCAAGATAATATGTGCATATTGCAGGTCACGCCAATTTGATAACACATGTCTGTTTTTATAAAACACCTTTCAGAACAATGCATCTAAACTTCTCCTGGCCATCATGGAGAGCTGTCAGGACAGTGAGAATGCAGAAAAGATCTTGAACAAGATGAGACACAACGAACTGGTGAGCTGTAGATGAACTGGATGAACTGGAGATGTATTGTCAGCGATAACATCTGTTTTCTCTCATAAGCGTCACTATAAAGTCACGTTCTGATGCAGAACATCTTCTGATGTATTGGGTCGTGTACATACAGGTTGATGTGATGAAGGAGACCTACACTCAGGAAGAAGAGGGTGAGATTGATGAACAGACATCAGATCAGATCAGACCTAAAGATGTTGGCCACAACATTTACATTCTGGCCCATCAGGTGAGATTTAGATTCACTGCACAACACCGTGTGGAACTCGGGGACTCTGTAAAACATCTGATCCGTCTGTACAAACCTAATGAAGATAATGAAGGACGTGCTTTCCAGTAGTTCTTGGTTCACCTGCAGGTTTGGGTTGTTTATGATAGAAGAGCTCTCTGAGGAGGACTTCAGGTCTCTGGTGAGGAAATCCTCCACCAGCTGTGTGTTTCTCACTATTTCATTTCCTCCTGTGTTCATGTCAGGCTCAACCATCCGCCAGACGGTTTATTTCTGGTGTTAATTGGCTGCTTCCATAATGACATCAGCATAAGTTCAAGTGTTCCTCCATCTCTGTTTCTCCAAACATGCTCTTACACACACACCACCTCACACGAGAGAACAAACACACCAGCTCGCCCAGCGTTTGTTCTTCTTTGCCTCAGAATAAGAGAGAAAGATAAGATATTCAATAAGAGAGAAATAGAACAGAATTTGCTATGAGAAATTCTATACAGCAGATCTCTGAACATTAATTTAACCGGTTTAGGTATTATTGACTGTTCACATGTTTGATTCATTAGTGTTGCTATGGTAAACATCACTGGTATAAAGTATAAAGAGCCTTCTGCTCCTCCCATGAAGGAACATTCAGTAAACATTCAGAGAACATTCTTTAATTGTTGTGGAGCAATGTGTGTACACTTCTAACTGAATGGTAACATGATCTTGTATTTTTTTACAAAGAGTGACGAATGTTCCCATCGCTCTTTCTCTATTGTGGTCTGAATTTCTTTTGTTTGCTGAGCAGTGTTTGTCTGGGGTGTTGTTTTCAGACCTTAGACAACTGCCAAATAAAGGATCGTCCTCTGTTACATGACAAACTAAATGGCATTTGTTTGGTGTCACTTCTGCTTTGTGTTGCGTGTCTCACTTTCTGCAGTTGTTTTAAACAGATTCCTCTGGTCAGATTTGATATTTAGTGAAACAATCGCTGGAAACATTGTTGCTGCAAACATGGCTTGACTCTCAACGAGACAAAATGGTTTCCTTAGAGCCCAGAGCATCGCATGTTATTTGTGTTCCATTAGCTCGTGTAGGAGCAAGAAAACCTGCTAAAAAATCATGCAAAGCCCATTATGTTAAACAAATCCAGAGGGTGTGGATGAGGACGCGTCCTTCTTGCAGGTTAAAGGGCAGTTGCCAAATAGATTTTTTTTAAATGTTGCAACTACAGCGTGCTCATTAGAAGCAGGTGAAGACTACCCATGAGATCTTGTCCCGTGCCTTCGTAAAAATGAACAACAATCCTGGTGTTAACAGCCCTGTTTTCTTAATACATGTTTCTTCATTTGAATTGCTTCGTTCCTGCAGAGGTTATTGATTCTTCTATGGCTTCTGATTCTGTCTTCTGCTGGAGATGATCAACAGATGATTTTCATGGTGCTGTTTTAGGTCCCTGGATGTCGTTGTCTCACTAATGCCTCCTGGTCCACATCATTGTGGGTATCCAGGCGTCAGATAAACACCAGAGCCCTTCTGCGTGGGCTGTCCTTAAAATGTTTTGATTTTGAAGTAATCAGATTGATTAATCCGGCCTCTTATGTTTTGACTCATCCAGGGGTTGTGTTGATATTACGAAACCGCTAAACTGTGTGGGCTCATTCGCCAATGTGTCATTAATATACTTGAATTGAGCCGTTGTGTTGATCAGTTGTGTTGACTGCTGTGTTTCTGGCGATCAGTTGGCACGGCACAGGAAAAGCCTCCAGCAGAGTTTGAAACCAGGCCCAGACCCCAATGCTGAGGGAGAGGACACGCTCCGATACTACGCCAACCATACGGCTCAGATTGAGGTACAGCATGTTAAGAGTTGAAGACTCTTTAAAAATGCAGTGATTTCTGAGAATCCCTTGGTAATTTAAATCGACACCCAAACAAACACATCCCTCTCTTCATTGCTCTCAGAATAATGAACACTATGCATCAATGCATCCATGTTTTACAAACAGACATTACAGAAAATATTCGCACAATTGGTGGATCGGATGTTGGTTTTCATTTTTTAACTGGTTTTCTTAGAAATCACTTGCTGTGCGTTTAAGAAGGAATTTAAAAGCTGATTTTGTACACATTTAAGCTGACACACACATTTAACAGCCACTCTGCAGTAATAACATAAACATGAGGCAAGATGGTTGCTCGATGCATTTGCGTAACGTTTCAGATTGTGCGACACGATCGTACGATGGAGCAGATAGTGTTTCCTGTGCCCAACATCTGCGAGTACCTGACGGAGGAGTCGAAAGTGCGCGTGTTCACCACCACCGAGCGAGACGATCAGGGCAGCAAGATCAACGACTTCTTCAACCAGTTCGATGACCTCTACAACGAGATGAGGTGGCAGAAGAAAATAAGAGGTGCGTTGTTTTCCACAGGAAAAACAGATGTATTCACCACAGGTTTCATATTGACTTTATATGGAGTTATTTTACTGCTGTATTGATATGTTTTTGCAGGCAATCCAGCACTTTTCTGGGTGTCCAAACACATGTCTTTATGGGGTAGCATCTCCTTTAACTTGGCTGTGCTGGTCAACCTGGCTGTGGCTTTTTTCTACCCATTTGGAGATGATGGAGATGAAGGTATGTCGTCCTCAATAACTGTTGTCTGATGTCTAACTTTTTTCCCTCATTTAGTCACATAATGATATTATTTAAAGTGATAGGTCACAAAAAAGGAAAAAAAGTCTATTTGTGATAGGTCACAAAAAAGTCTATTTACTAACCCTCATATCTTTATAAACCTGTATGCTTTTTTCCAAAAAAATCACAAAATAAAACGTGTACATTTTTTACATTTTCCTTTTTGTGTTTTACTGAGAAAACGGCAGCATATGAGTTCGTACAACATTAATAAGGACAGAATTTTCCTTTTTCAGAATTTTCCTAAACTTTATTTTGTTTTTAGATCATTTTCAATTCACATGCTTTAGAATATTGAGCAGTGATGGCCAACAATGTCACAGTATCAGTACACAAGTCATGTGGTTTATTTCGTCTGTCAGGTATGTTGTCACCGTTTGTTTCCATCTTGCTTTGGGTGACCGTGATGGTGAGCACCTTCATGCTGTTTATCCAGCCTCGGCGGGGTGGCATCCTGCTGTTCCTGGTCACTGTCATCCTCCGTTCCATATACACGCTGGGCTTAAGGCCCACGCTGCTGCTGCTGGGGGCCACCAATGTAAGACCGGTTCATTATTAACCAATCACACATCGCTTAGCTCATCAGCTGTCCGTGACGTCACTAGTCCTCTGTATTATCTGTGGAGGTTAAAGTGTGTGTGTTTGTGTGTGTGTGTTTTGTGTGTATTTTCAGCGTGATGAAGGCCCTTTTGCAAAAGACAATCCACGTAAACACATTCCAGTACAGATGGCGATGCAGTCATTAGTTGATTAGTTGTTAATACTGGTTAATGGTTAATACTGATTAATTGCTAGAAGCTGCTGGTTAACTGGCTTAATATGAAAGATGGCAGGGGAGGATCTTATATCTGTTTATTTTATGACAGAAGTGATGTGCGATCAGATATAAAATCAGAGAGATTTCGTGCCTCTCCAGCCAACTGGAGCGTCCGTGTTCAAACTGCAGTCTCTACCCTCTGTGGTGTCAGTCTGTGCGTCTGTTCCTGCTGGCATCTCCTCTGCCATTATGGCACTGCATAAAGAACCAGCAGAGACATGTGCTGAAACAGATTCTAAGAGTCTGCGATTGGTTTTGTAGTCGACACTACGTCAGGACCCAGATTTCACACTTGTGACCCAACACAGTACCGAAACTGTACAAAAAATGTCAAAACATTTATTAATATTGTGACAAACATTGCCCAGGCCCAGTAATACACAAAATTGAACGTGATATATATGATAATTTAGCTTTCTAAACACTAAGCATGTTGAAATTGTTTGTGTATTGTTTGTCTGTTTTGTTGTCGTCTATTGTTTCATGCGGAATAATTCATGGCACAGAGCAAATTCTAAACATTTTACATGATTTTTTTTAGCTTTGAATTGCTTTTAGACACAACATTGTTCATTTAGATTCTAATTATGTGATTGAGCAATGAGTCTAGCATTGTTTATTACCCCTGACTCACTTCAAATGAGAACCACTGTTTTTAGCTACTGTTGAATACTAATCTCCAGTATTAATACAATCTTTAACGCGACCGTGAAGACGTTTGTGTTGTAATCATTAAGTCACATTGTATCTTCACAGCTGCTCAATAAAATAGTGTTCGTGGTGAGTTTTGTGGGGAACCAGGGCACGGTCACGCGAGGGTACAAGGCGGTCGTCATGGACGTCTTGTTCCTGCTGCACCTCAGTTATGTGGTCGTGTGCATGCTGGGTCTGTTTGTGCATGAGTTCTTCTACAGCATTCTGGTAAGTGTTTACAAGTTTTGAATTACAGGAATAAATGAAGTATTTATGTGGGTTTATTTTTTATATTTACAGTATATTGTGTATTTAAACCGTAAGATACAAGAAGCTGAGCTAAACTATGCATGCAGCCAAACACACAATGTCACATGCTGGACAGTGTTGACATAATAACACATCTTTTATAAAACAACATGTCAACTGTATTGACCAATCAGCATCCAGGACAGCACTGTATGTTATGGAACTACATGTGTATGCTACTGTAACCTATGTAATCTTTCTTTATCGTTCTCTGTAGTTGTTCGATCTGGTGCACAGAGAGGAGACGCTTCTGAATGTGATGAGGAGCGTGACGAAGAACGGACGCTCTATCTTCCTCGCGGCCGTTCTGGCCCTCATCCTGGTCTACCTCTTCTCCATCGTGGGCTTCCTGTTCTTCAAAGATGACTTTCTGATGGAAGTGGACCACCACTCCACCTTACGTAAGCATGACAAGTACTTGATGTTCTAGTCATGCTGTCTGCTGGGGTGGAACTAGTGGTTCTGGTCTTACTGTACAGTTCATATTTCCAGAATGTTCTGAATGGCTGAAGTCATGATTATCATGTGCCAGCGAGTCTGACACACCCTCTGTGTCATTGTGTAAAGACTTATTGTATATTATTGTATAGATCTGGAACTTCCAGCTATGTGACGTGTGTGTTTTTAATGCATGCTGGTACATGTGGTTGAGTCGAGCAGTGAACGTATAAGCGTGTGAGTGCGCGTGCGTGTGTGTTAATATGAACACACATGGCTGTGTGGCTGTGTTGAGATGGGAGAGGACCTGCCAGCACATGGCACCTGTTGCATAACCGAGCAGTGGTCAAACTCTCTTATATAATCTCTCCCTCTGTGTGCACTGTAGCCCAGTACAAGCACTGGGGACGTTCATAAAACACATGCATGCACTGGAATGCAATAAATGTGATTTATTAAAAATTAAATTCAGCAGATGAGCTTCAGATGTCTTACTGTTGGCGGTTAAAATAGGTTTTCCATAAATCTGAAACTTGAGCTAAATAAAATCAGTCTTTTGAATTGTTACAGGGACAGATCACCTCAAAAATGGTCTCATTTACTTTCCCTCATGTTGTTTCAAACCCATGTGAACACAAAGTAAGATGTTAAGCAGAATGATAAGGGCTGACAGCTTCTGTTTAATTTCTTTATATGGAAAAAAGACATGCAATGAAAGTGAATGGTGACCGAGACAGTCCCTCACATTTGGCTTTTGTATTCCATGGAATCATACGCGTAAAGTTGTCATTTTCTTCATTTTTCTGCTGAAGGAAATAAGAGTGCAGGTTTTATTGTTGAAGAAAGTTCCTGGAAAGCTAAATTTGACAACATGTTTGTATGATTCATCTTCTAGAGAGACCACACATGAAGGAGTCCATCAGCTGTTTAAGTGGGAGCCGCTGTAACTTCCTACCTCAGCCCTCATCATGGTTCATAGATCATTCATAAAAATGAAAAAGCTTTACTATATTTGCCATGTAAACATTGAAATCTTATGGGGAAGCGTGACAGCTGCAGACTGAACGCTGGGCTGTAAAGTCACAAGCTTTACTGTTTCATTGTGTACAGCAAGAATTCATATTTGCTGTAGCACCTCAGTTTCTCCTGTATAATGACCTCTGTCACACTCTTGTGAATAATAAGCTCCAGTGGTGACATGTTGATTCATTTTGTGTATGTGTTTTTAAAGGGCTAGTCCTCAGTATCATCTGTAGAGGTTGTCCTCACTAACATATTGAAATATATTTTAGTGTAATATATGTTAAATGGCATATTACACTTTTACACCTACTCTGTCCGTTAGAAACCTCAGGGTGGTGTTTAATGACCAGCTGAAATTCACTTCACACGTCGCAACATTATCTCATGCATCAGAAAAATCAGACCTTTCTTGTCCGAGCACGCAACACAGTTCCTAACATGCAAAATGTAAATATAAATATCATGACAACCACTTTGTGAGACATTTGACTGGTCCTCACTAGATTAAAAGACTCATAAATCAGCCTGTTTCTGTGAGAGTTTGGTTTAAAAGAGGGTTTGGAGATAGAAAATATCATTAGCCTGATATAAAATCAGGGGAAGTCTATGGAATGACCTCACTGATACAGTCAAACAAGCGTGTGTTTGGTGTGTGTGTGTTGAGGTTGTGACTCGTGTGCTGCTTTCTTCTGCTTTGCCCTACGAGTCCCTATAGATCACCTGTGTGTCTGATGTTAACACGTGCTCTCTCTCTCTCTCTCTCTCTCTCTCTCTCTCTCTCTGTCTATCCTTTGACCTCTTTATTTTCACATTTCACAGTTCATTCCTTCATTCTTTTATTCGTAATAGTAAGTTGCATCTTTTTATAGTCTCTACTCATGCAGCAGTTCTTTTCAAAGCAAATCAAATGTAATTTTTCACATTTAAATTTGAATTACAGATGTTTAATATATAGATATATTTTTCTGAATATATAATTATTAATCTAAATATATAAAAAAATACTGTGTGTGTGTGTCCATCTCAGGGGAAGAGCGTGTGTGTGACACCCTGTTAATGTGCATCATCACGGTTCTGAACCATGGGCTGAGGAACGGAGGAGGAATCGCAGATGTTCTGCGCAAACTCTCAAAAACAGTGAGCAAAACCGCATGGACACACTGAGACGTGAGATACACACACATAAACCCTCTCCAGCAGCACTAATGCTGTCAGTGTGTGTCCAGCAGTGGAATCTGCAGGCAGCTGTACTTTATACGGGGTCTCTGCATTCGCTTTTCTCTCCTTTCATGTGTGTCTGAATGCTTTGAAGCGCTGCAGAATCAGTCACACCCGCTTCAAAGGCTTCTGTCAGTCTGAGGCTATTTTGAGGAAAACAATTACTTGAAGATAAACTGTAATAGAGGAGACTAGAGAAGAGTTTTTTACTACGTATTATTATATAACCTTATAGTTTTACAGACTATATATATATATATATATATATATGTGTATTATTTATCTTATATATATATCTATACATGTTTATATACAGACCCTATATATACCGCGTGTGCGTGCGTGCGTGCGTGTGTGTGTGCGTGTGTATGTGTGTGTATATACACACACATGGATCCATTTTACTGTCCTTCTGTTGCTGTCTAGGAATCCATGTTTCCAGCACGTGTTGTGTTCGACCTGTTATTCTTCTTCATCGTCATCATCATCGTGTTGAACCTCATTTTTGGTGTGATCATCGACACGTTCGCTGACCTGAGGAGTGAGAAACAGGGGAAGGAAGAGATTTTGAAGACCACCTGCTTTATCTGTGGTATGTTGCTGCTGTCCATTTCATTTAACTATCAGCATGATTGTGATGTCACAAGTACATTAACATAACCCCGCCCATGTTTGCATATCAGCGCTCATTTAGCTCATTCGTCTTCATTGTATGTCTTCAAAAAACACTTCTGCACAGCTTCAGTTCTACTAAACAGTGTTTTTTTTATGCAAAACGTATAATGCAACAAAAGTGTACAGTGAGGCCCCTTAAAAGTGAGCTTTCCTGAAAATCTGCACACCAGAGAGTCTTTTCCGAAAGGTTTAAAAGCAGCCGTTGGGATGGCTGTAAGCAGATGTCATTACTCTGTTGCCTGCATGCTTCTGAAAGGTGACAGCAGTTGTTATTTGATGAATTGAACTCTGATCACTGTGACATTTGCGCTGCTAAAGAGGAAATAAAGAGAGAGAAATGCATCTGGAGAAGTTTCGGTGGAATGCTGTCAATGAAACGAGTGTTTCTGATGGACAACATAAACCTTTTGTTCACATGTGTGTTGTCTGTTGGTTTTTTAGGCCTTGAGAGAGACAAGTTTGATAACAAGACCATGTCGTTCGAGGAGCACATCAAGTTCGAGCACAACATGTGGCATTACTTGTACTTTCTGGTCTTGGTGACGGTGAAAGACCCCACTGAGTACACGGGGCCCGAGAGCTACGTGGCCCAGATGATCAAGGTTTGTCCAGTTCCGTATTTGGCACCAGTGTAGCTCTATGAACATCCAGTGACACAGCCAGTTGTGTTTTTACTCCACAAATTGTAGTTTATTTTCAAACTCAAACTAAAGTGTTGACAAACTGGATAAAATAATCATTAACATCCTTAATTGAAGGATGAGTTATGTTAAATTAAATACATTTGCTTGTAACTGGATTCTCGTTTGCTTTGTCACTGTTTACATTTTTGGCAGCACAAACCAAAGACTCACACAACCAGTTTGCTGGAAATGTGTGTGTGTGTCTCCATATCTCTGACTCCAAGCTGACTGTCTACAGCAGGCGCCAGAAGGACACAGAGAACGCCTCTTAAAACAGGAGAAAGACTCTCTAGACTGAAGCTCCTTAAGTTTGCCAGTGTGTGTGTGTGCATTCGTTTGTTTGTTTGTGTGTGACCTTGTATCTCACATACTGAAAGCACTGAAGTAATTAAAATCCTCGTAGACTTCAGCCTCTCTCTGATAATACGCTGAATGAGTGGGACTAAGAATCATAGTGTAGTTTCAGAGAAGATCTCTCCACAGAGAGACGAGTTCTGTTATATTTCATGTCATACAGTAGATAAATGGATTTTATTGATAGACTGAAGTGACACATGGTTGTTTATGTTCCACTGTTGTTCATGTTCAACTGTTGTTTATGGTTGTTCATGTTCAATGTTCAAAACATGCTGTTTTGAACATTTATAGGTTTTGAAAAAGACTAAATGATGCAGAAAAGTTTGAGATTCCTGTCAGTAAGCACATAAGCACACTGTCATCTGACCCCAGTAATTCATTTGTGTAAGATCAGATTTCCATTGAAGCTTCATTAGATTTTAGAGAAACTTACATGCAGAACAGAATCTGCGGCCCGTTCTGAAGAAATCTCCATGCTGAGGTTCTGTGTGAGGCTACTAATGACACGAATCGAGTTTCATTAGAGCTGTATTAAATAATCACTGTGTGTTGTCACAGACACAAGGGCTGTCATTAAAGCTGAGACGGGAGAGATGAGAGGCAGGCGATGCGTGTAATAATTGTCCAGTTTTATCAGTGTAATTATTTGTTGTGCTTCATTAGAAGGATCTTTGGCTTTTGCACAGTCGCAGCACACGACAGTAAATGAATATAAAAATACTACAGTCTGGCTTCTGTGCGTGTGTGTATAGACTCGCCTAAAATACACACACGCACACACACAAACTGTGCAAATGGAGTGTAGTCTAGTATTCCTGCCCACATTTAAGCAAAACACACTTAAAGAGAAAGTATAAAATGCAGGCTTATGTTGAAGCAGGTATACACCGCAGTATACTGCTAAGTGTGTGTGTGTTGTCACTCATAGCATAGGCTGCTATGAGAGAGAGAGAGAGAGAGAGAAGGTACTGCAGCAGTCAGTGTTATGTAACCTATCTCAAGTGGCCTGTGATTAGCTCAGCCTATCCTCACACGTGCCTTCCTGTCCTACACACACACACCTGCTACACTGCTCGTGATCACACGGTGAGTCAGGCATCTCCTTGGCAACACCGTCGTTGGTAACGAGAAAAACTTCTCTGGACTCGCGATCAGTTCGAGTTCAAAGGTCACAGATTCACGTCTCGCTTTTATCCCCCAGCTGGGCGTCTCGAGGCGCTCACATGCGTGTGAAAGCGGAGGTGCGCTGCGACGCGTCCGCGTCAATCAAACTGATTACGGCAATCGCGTTTCTATTTGCGGAGCCGTTGTGGTGCGGTTCTCTGAATCCGGCTTCCCGTTACCAAACAGCGGCTGTATGGTGATGCTGTGATTATGCCGTCTGTCAGGTGGGAAAAGACAGATTAATAGCGCTTTAATGACAGCGCGAACACCTTTCCCCACGCGGGCGTCTGCGACCGAAACCACGCGAGCGTGTGCGAGGCGTGAGATGTTAGCTAAAGCCTCTATTAGGCGCTGTCATTCTGCAGTTTTTTTTCCAGAAACATTTTTGTTATGCTGGTTGAAAGTCTCTTTGCATTCTGACAGCGATCGCTAAGTGGTCAAAATATATTGATATAAATATATATGCCTTCTGTGGAAGACACAGGACCATAAAATTTTCAACCATCGCGTTCGGTCCCAATGAAATGATAGGATGTCTTAACCGATGTATTTTCATAACTTGGAGGGCAGGTCTTGTGTTTTAAGAGAGCGAGGTGGCTATTGCTAGCCCCTCTGAAATTGCCTATCCTACCTTTAAAAGTGGAGCGTGAGATATTTTGTGTTATTGCGTGTATGATATAATATCTCCTTGTGTCCCAGTTTGAGGAGTCAGTCATTTGTGGATTATTTTTAACACTGTGGCTTTGGGGTTGTGTGTGTTTGTGTTGATATTTTGTGGGTGGCTCTGGACTCCAAATTTCCTGCGATATTTGGGTAAATGAGATTGCGGACTTTTCATTTCAAGTGTTGATTGGTTAGAAGACGCTAAAATCCATCGTTCAATACTGTCCTAGATTCCCAAGAAAGATACACTGTTCCCAGTCTGTCTTGTTGTTTTTTTCCCTAACCAACCATAAAAGGTGGCCAGAGGACAGTGGCGTTCTCGTGTTCGTTTGTTTGTTGTGTCCTTAGGTTGCAAAATCTTGAAGAATGGAGCATTTCATAAGAACCAACCAGCACAGTCTAGCCTCTGTTCCCCTGTCCTCGATTCACCTCTGCTTCACCACACCTCCTGCAAAAGACCTTCATGTTCTCCACAGATTTCATAATGAACCATTCTCTGAAACTAATTATTAGCAATTTTGGCCTAATGCTAATTGCCTGGTGCTAGTTTATCTTCCACTGAAACCAGACCTGGTGCAGCTCCATCAGTCTCATCCGGAAGCTAGAAATGTTTGTCCTCATTCTGATGTGTTTTGTGATGTGTTGATGTGAGTGTGCTTGATGGTGTTGCATGTTTGACAGCAGTGTGTTTGTGCAGATTGATTTGTGTCTTGGAAGGACTTGTTTTCTATTGTACGGGGGAAAAAGGCAGAAGTTGTCCATGCATGGGTGTGTGCTTATGAGTGTGTGTGTGTTTGGTGCATTGCTGTGTGTGACTTCATAGTTGTGTAAGAACGGAAAGCAGTGTTTTCCCACCTCTAAACATATCCTGGAACTCTCACACACCTTGCATTGCTTCTGTCAGGCTGACTGTGAAAAGCAGCTTACATAACTGCCGGTGATGAGATGTTGCACTGTTACCCCCTCCTTATCTCACACACACACACACACACACACACACACACACACACACACACACACACCCAGAGCAGTTAAATGCATGTACACATTAATCACACACAGCAACACTGTGGACCACAAACAAGTGTCTTGTATGGTGCTGTGCAGGCCCACACACTTGACAGAGCACAATGACTCACCGTTATTGTCTAAAATACAAAAAAAACAACTCTGCCTGTTGTTTCTTTTGCGTGTCTGCTGCTTCCTGTTTCTAGTATCATCTTTGCGTCTGGATCTTGAGTGACATTTATTTAAAAGCTTCTGATGGGAACTTTTGAAGGATTTTGCAAATTCATAGCGCTCAGTTTTTGCATGAAGTATGGCAGTTTTGTGCAATGCAGTTTTAATTGAAATGCTACTCATTGTGTCTCATGAAGATGACCCGAAACCAACCTAACTTTCATGTTCCGTTCACATAACTCTGTGTTTTCTCCAGGAGAGGAATCTAGACTGGTTTCCTCGGATGCGGGCTATGTCTCTGGTGAGCTCTGAGGGAGAGAGTGAACAGAACGAGATACGATCGCTGCAGGAGAGGCTGGACACCGTCGTCACACTGGTGGTTCAGCTGTCCGGCCAGCTGGCTGAGCTGAAAGAACAGGTAAGCTACAGAAGAACACCCTCGCAGGATGTCCGATGAGGTGACCCAGATTCACAGCCCTCACTGAGCAAAACACAGTCTTGTTCCCACTCAGAGAAACAAAGATCTTTCTTCCTCATCAGGCCTCTAAAGTGTTGACTATTCGGTCCGCTGTGGAAGTGCGTCAGCGCAGGGTTGCGGCTGCGCCCCGCGGCAGTGTGGTTGTTCCGCCTCTGCTCTGCTGTGTCAGATCACTGATATCACCTGCCTGGACTGCATGTGATTCAGCACAAACAGTTGAACTAATTCACATGATTCTGAGGGAGACAGAAAGAACTGAGCTTTGGGTTCTAATTGGATAATGTTGGAAGAGAAATTGGTTTCTTTGCCCCATGGCTCAGTCTTGTAAAAGCGCCTCACGGACTTATAAGGGCTGCAGGTTTGATAGCGTGATCGTAGATTTAAGCTTTTCACCGTGTTCTGTGCACAAACATGCAGGAATTTAAATCTTGCTCGGTCATTGAGATTCGGCACCAGTCCAAAACCAGTGAGTCGGAAACTTGAAAGGGGTCACATCACGAATAATCATATTTTCTTTAAAGATTATACAACTTGACGTACTGTGAAAATATACTGTAACTTTTCTGAACTTTTTCCACTCCTGCAAAATGCTGGGAAAAAAACAAGCTGCACAATTTTAACTTTTTGACATTCGAGACATGTGACATGCGGTCTGTGTATAAATCAGTTGCCATTGGATGATCAGACACTTATATCAGCCCATATAGTCACAATGACATCATAAGGAGAAAGACATGCTAGTATTTGTAAACACCAGAGCAAATGATGAGAGCAGATCTGTTACTCAGAGTACAGAATGTCTGAAGGTTCTTGAGGAACGTCAGGTTGTGTGGAGCACACGTCCAGCTGTGTGTTCTTCTGAATGACCACAGCATCGGGAAAGTTTATTGTTACCAAGGTCACTATTATTTTAGTCAATGTTTTACAAATCTGTCATAACGTGACGCAGGCTTTGCACAGATTGTTACTGTAGAATGGGCAGATAAAACAACATTAAACCTGACAGCAAACTCGTGTGTTATGTGAGCCCACCAAGTCAGTGTTCATTTCACACACAAAAGGGCTCTTAACACAGCAGCAAAACCTGACAACCCGTTTCATTGTCTGGGTCACAGAGGGTGGAGAATGTGGGGTTGCATATTAACTTCATAAGTGAACCTACAGGGAGAAACAAATAAAAACATGATGACCCCTTTTAGAAATAAACACCAGACTAATGTGGTGAGCCGTCCTCAGATCTGCTAACAGTCCTGACTTCTGCCGGTCACGAGGTGAGGCTGGCTGGAGTTCTCCTGGCACGGCTGCATGTTAAATAAGTCATTAAAGAGATTTCTCTGCCCACAGCCAGGCTTAATTAAACAGATCCTCCTCACCTCTCAGCTCCAGCCAGGCTGAGTTCCAGCTCACCATCAGTGAGGCGAATCAGAAGTTGTGGCGTTTGGACAAATAGAATCTGTACAGTTGATTACTGCATACTGCTTCTCACATAATAATTGATTTTAAATAAGTATGGCACACTAATTAGTATAATTGAGCACATGCTAACCCAATAGGCAGAACCATATATGTGTGTGTGTGTGTGTGTGTGTGTGTGTGTGTGTGTGTGTGTGTGTGTGTGTGTGTGTGTGTGTTATATATATATATATATATAGCACGCAAAAATAATGGATTTATTAGTCAGTTTGTAACCACATGAATGTTTTTAGAGATACTCAATAATACATTCTGTAGATTCTTATCTGTAATACTTTCGTAAGTATATTTTATCATTTCTGTTGCTTTTTCCGTGGTCACGAGTTTTTCTTCGTGTTGCATTGCATTATGGGATTGCCCTTTTTATACAAACACACGTGATGTTTTATTCAAAACATTATTATTTAATTTGGCCAAACTGTACGGCATTCTGGGAGGCAGCCTAATTGTGCCGCCTACCTTCTGGAAAGACCTCTGCGTCAGAAGTGTCGTGTGGAGCGTGAGAAGTTCACTAGGTTTAACACAGAGTGGCTGTGTGGGCTTTAAGAAGTGACTAAATGTCTTCTGTGTTGTGCTTTCTCTCACATGTACAGATGACAGAGCAGAGAAAGAATAAACAGAGACTGGGCTTCCTGGGACCGCCTCAGATTAACCATCACGTTCCCCCGGCGCGCTGATGATGGATCCCATCACACATACTGGTGTTCACACCATGATCAACACTACACTCATGGTGATGTCACACTTTACATCATCACAAGCCAGTTGTCCAGTTACATGAACAATGACTGGGGTGTCATCTCACGGTCTCTGATTTATCTCTGTTACTGATACTGGGAGATGTTTTGGTTATGGAATATTATAAACACTGTGGTTATGAGCAGTAGTGTTCAGAGAGGATTCGCACGGATCATTTACTCCGAGGATGATGTTTGGTGCAGGCAGCCTTTGGAAGGGCTGTCTGGTTTTAATCTTCATGTAATAGTGTTAATATTTTAATTATCATGTAAATAACTGAAGTATTGCTGATTAATATACGGTATTGGAATAACTGGAGACGTTGAGCGTCTATAAACTCATATTTTTTTGAATTGCCGTCTTATTGTGCCTTACTGTACGACTCCATTCATAAAAGATACAAGACTGGAAACACTCTCATCTCACAATCAAAACAAAGTCAAGTAAAGTGTTAACTGGGTGGAAAACCATGTTTACTTTGTATTTGAAGTCAAATGTGTGTGCCTCACAAAGCTGTACAGAGAGTATTAAAGTATTTATTTTCGTTTATTACAATTGTAATTTTGACTGTAAATGTATACAACTTTCATAACACAACCTGTATGTTGTGAGCTACAGCGCACCTGAGATTACACACGTGTCGAGTATTTCTGGAGTTCTGGAGGGTAACCTGATCTTAACCATGTGACTTATTTTTAGACTAAGTTCCTTCTTTGACAGATGAAAAGATAAAGCACTGATTGGCTCGCGTCACTACCGTGAACGGTTTTATTTGGTTAACTTGTGTCAACCTTTTTTCAGATAATAGATCTGTAAATCAAAGATGCCTATCAAAAAGTGTAATGAAGTGACTCGTGCTGGTAAACACTGTTGGATCTCCATCAATGAAGTACTTGTTAATAGCTTTAGATGTAGTTCCCCGTGTGTTTTGGTCACAGAAGCCTAACTAGTTACTGGTTACTTTACGCTGGCACTGGTCAAAATGAGCTTCTGACTGCTTCATTATAGCCTGCAGCTGTCACTAAGCGAGGGGAAGTCCGGAATGTTTGGAACGCTCCGTCAGAGAGGAGAGGACAGTTCGCTGGAGAGCTGCCACTCTCACTTACTGTCCTCACTCACATCCACAGATTCTCATCCACTGACAATCAGACATTCCAATACAGTAACCATCAAATCAAAACACTGAACATGTATACAACAGTTATTCAGGGTTAGAAGTTCATGTACCGCTGTGAACACTAATTATTGTTTATAGTATTATAGTATGGGGACATGCTGATGTGAATATTCATCATATTAGCTAGTAGGTTAATACAGATATGATTGTTTGAATCATTATTTTAATTCATGCAAGAGGACCAAACTTTTTGGTCTATTTTTGATCCCAGTGGAGAAAAAAATGTACATATTTCAATTGCTAAGCATTTTGTCAGCTTTTAGGAATTACTGACATTGATCTACAGACACAGATTTAAAAGCACATCTCAGCTTTTGATTTTCAGTCTTAGTAGTTTTGTAGGTACTGGACAGAGATTAACTGCTGTAATATTAACCGCTTAACCAATCAGCACACAGTAGTTATAAAGTCATTTCTTTTTGTCTTTCTCTGTATAAAGACAAAACCTCCAAACACTCGTCTATCTCCTGTAAGATTAGACTGAGCGACTCAGTTCCAGCACGTGTCAGCAGTTATGAGACTAACACAATAACATACAGAATAACATGCATCATAAACACTCACTAAACTAAATCTACATCCTCTCTTCACATGTGATAACTCTGCATGTGATTGTGTGTTCTGTTGTCATGCTGGTGAGATGTGTCACATGAGAGTCGCCCCTGCTGCACTCGATCCCAAAAACACTGAATGTGCGGGGATTCTTCATTTGACTCAGCATTCCTGCCTAATCTAATAGCTTGTGAAGTGACTCACTGCAGCTGCTGTAGAGAGAGACCAAATCTGACAGATGATCTGTGTGGACACTTTAAGATCTTCTGAAAGCAACAGCCTGATTTAACCCTCATTGTTGTCAATGGTGATTTTCATTAATGTAATACAGTTTTTTAAATTTCAGTTAACAGAAATCTGTTAATGAGGAAGTATGTGACAGATCAGCATTAACTTTAATTATAATGATTTATAATTTGAGCTGATTTCCCGGTAAATGTCAGTTTGACTTTCACATGCGTACTGAAAAGTGTGTGAAGTAACGTGCAGTTTTATGTGTCAAGCAGAGATGACAGTAAAGAGGCTGAAGGTGCTGATGGCAGCTTTAATATAAGATGTTTTTGCATTATCTGCATTTTATTCATTTGCATTCGTCATTAAATAATGTCAATGCCGACAATCTTTGTGCCATTAATAAGCTTTATTTTTATTTGCTTTCTGTTTATAATTTTATTGTGTATATACGTTATGCATTAACTCTGGTGAGGAGGACAATAATGAAATTAATTTAGTTATTTTTAAAGCACATGTGATTGGATGAGGCAGAGAGTTATGTAAATGTCTTTTATTAGCTATCAGCTCAAAGGGGAGATGACTTACAAAGTGTGTATATAAGGGTGTTTGTCCCCGCGCCACATCTCTTTCAAACACCAAACTGAAGTTCTCTTTAAAGAGACAGGACATCATTTCTGATTGGTTACAAGTTTCATTGACAATGACGAGATTATGAGTATATAGACAGAGGTTAGCGCATTGTGTGTGTTTTTGGTTTGATTGTCGAATTTTTCCCTTTTTTTTTACATTTCCTTGCTGCCATTAATTCAAAATACATTATAGACTTGCACAAAATGAAAAAGGAGGGGAAAAGTTATCATGTTTTTCTTTAGCTGAAGGAAGCGACCTGCTGTTTGTCTTAGTACCCCTTCGGGTCCCCCCAGTGTCTCACTGGCTGCTGTTTACTGGCTGCGTGAACTGTGACATCAGGCCAGCCGTGTCACTGGACACACCCTTCATTTCTCACTGCCGTCCACACTGTTTCACAATAAGGCAATTGTGACAATCATCAGTATTTTTGTACAATGGCTGTACTGTAAATCTAGCTGATGTTGATAAGCAGAATCATTTGTTTTTAGTAACGCAAGCAATAAAAATGCGTAATCTTAAAACATACTTTTTCACCAACAACAGGAGGAGTAGCATTGTACTGGGTCCTGGACCAATGGTAGCCCACTGGTCCAGGTATGCACACTGTTAGTAGTAACGCCCAGAGAACAACAGGTCTCGTTTTGCATCATGTCTCACTTTCCTAGACAAAAATACTCTCATTGGCAGTGACACAATAAAGACAGTTAACCTTGATAAGTGGAATTCTTTTTTTGCAATGTACCATTATAGCTGACGTACAAAATTCTAAAACTCTAAAATCTCATAAAACTTTCCAAAAATATTATAATATCACAATATAAACATAGATTCATTCGCTGACTGAAAAGATCACATGATACAAAACTTCCACTTCAAACAGTTTCTTCTCTAAAGGCACAAACGCTCCTGCGCCCCACATACTCACTTCTCCAGCTCTAGGCTTTCTGCCACTGCTGCACGGAGGGAGTTCCTGCCTGCAGACCAGAGAAAAACACCTGGTACCGATGTTTCCAGATGATGAAGGCCCCCACCAGGCAGACAATGGCTTGAGCCAGATTCAGCCCCATCTGTAGAAGGTTGTACATCGGCAGCGTGCTTACGACAGCACTGCAGTCTGTCACGTCTCTGTAGGTAAAGGTTCGAGCTATAGGATCCTCGGGGTCCAGGGTGCACCTGCAGTCGCCTCTTGTTTCCTTGCATACGAGGCTGTTGGTCAAGATGTAGTGGTAGCACTGGAAGGCGATGACCAGCACGGAGATGATCAGCCCTAATGTGCAAAACAGGAAGTAGAGGATCTGGCAGGAAGTAAAAGAGCAATTAGAGTCACTTTAACAGGAAGTAGAGGATCTGGCAGGAAGTAAAAGAGCAATTAGAGTCACTTTAACAGGAAGTAGAGGATCTGGCAGGAAGTAAAAGAGCAATTAGAGTCACTTTAACAGGAAGTAGAGGATCTGGCAGGAAGTAAAAGTGCAATTAGAGTTACTTCTAATGGTAAAAGTAATGGAATGACATGATCTGACCTGTTTTAGTTTTTAAATGGATTAGGTTAAAGGAAATGAAGGTTTAATAGACTAAGATGTCTACGTTTGTTCGTGTAAAAGAGCTGAAAGTTCTGTCTGAAAGTTTGTTCTGTAAAGCACTGAAACGCTTGTAAAGTTGCTACACAGTGTTACTTGTTTACTGAGTGTTATGTAACAAACCACAGAACAAAGTTCATCTGAAATACATTGACAATGAGTTGCGGCCATGAGTTGCGATTGTAATTCGCAATATATGCGAAACCTGCATTCATTTTTCACCTTTGCAATAAACTGTGCTGTTGCCCTCTCATCAGGCACTCTGGTGATGCAGTACAGGACCAACCCCAGCAGGGACAGCACACACATCTGTAAAACACAACGCAGAGCCCTCGTCATTCACAGCCCAAATGTAGCAAACAAATGATACGTGAGACCCGCTATTACAGGCTGATCATGTTGCCATTGTTACCAAGTTCTGAACGCACACCAGTCCTGCATTCCTGTAATCTTATTTACTGTCCAGCAGGCTCGTCATGACTGTAATCAACTCTGCATTGAGTTCATCTGATAATACAACGACTGCTGTTTCAAACTGAAGAGTTGAACCTCCCCCAGATATCTTTATCTGCTCATTATCTCACGCTTTCATTCTCTCTCTCTCTCTCTCTCTCTGCTCTTCTCAGTGTGATTGGGGTCTCATGACTAACGTGTGGTGTCTAATTTGATTGTTTTTCTCAGGTTCTGAGGCAGAAGAAGTCTTGGTGACCTCAGCATTTTTCTGCGGGAACATCAGTCGGGTGTTTTGAGGCATGAACTTGATAAACATTATCACGCCAACACTGTACGTGTTGTTTCACTTTATTGCTACATTAGCCTGACGAAACAAAACACAATTCTCACTGTATTATAAAACAACCGTGTAAATTGTGTATAAATGGCGCAGTGTCGGATAATCCAAGTACAACAAACAAAGACCAGTGTAGGGTTTAATTTCAGACGTATTAACTCTTTAAAGTATGAATTAAATAATCAACTTTTGACATCCTGAAGGAAATGCATGCAAGACAGTGTCTTGTCAGTTGTAGCTCTGTTATCTTGTCATGTATACGTGACTGGACATGCACCACACATGCATGTGTGCTTTGAGCTGTCTTGAACCCCTGTGAAGTTTTCAGTCTGTCTGTAAAAGTGCAAGTTTAAACTCACCTTCTCTTAAGAGAATGCCAAGCTTAACGTTTTAAGATGTTGTAGTGCAAAAGGTTTAGATGATTGTAGGTGAGGAAACTTCTGATAATAATTTGTGTTCAATTAAAGCATTATCCTCATAGGACTTCAAATTCCATCCAATTTTATTTTTAACCTACTTATGCATATTAGCATGTAAGCATGCATCAACATACCTGCAATTTATGTAAAGCGGATGCTTATGAACAGTATGGCTGTGTGGTCAATGCATCTGTATGTTGGGCAGGTGAGATGGCCTCATGCATGGCCACTGCAAACTTAAACAAGGCATGCTGGAGGTTGGGGATAAGAATGATGAAGAGCAAGAGGAAGAGGAGGATTGCTTACAATGATTCCAGCCCAGTGGGGCGTCTCCCTGGCTAGCAGAGAGGGGCTAATGGCAAGCATAAGGAAGGCCACGCCTGCTATCACGATACCCAGCAGGAGCTGTAACAGAGCAACCAGTAAAGGAAAGCGACAGCCACAACAGATCTGAGCTTCCTCCATCACCGGCCCTTCAGTTTCCGCTCTTCCCTTCTTCTCATTGCCAGGAGGCGCACTGCCTCCACCAGATCTCAGTGGACTTTCCCCCGACCCCATAATTCCTCCTCTGTCAGGTCGAGATTCTTAATCGTTCTTTGAGGCCGAGTGGATGTTCTTGCCCTCTTCTGTTTGTGTATCTCTTCTTTTCTTCTCTGCCTGGTGTTTCTTTAGCTTTCTTCAGCCTGACTGTTCCCTCGCACCGCCTGCCACCCTCTGCCCTGCCCCACCCTCCCCTCCTCGCTGGAGCCCTCTCTCTGTGTGAACCAGGCTCGGGTGCTGCTTTCAGAATCAGAATGGGCTCTGAACTAATATGGAAAACATTTGGAGCAGATTCCACAATCAGCGTGAGAGCCACATATAGAGCAGAACAGAGCAGAGGAGAGAAGGCAGAGAGGACGGAGGGTAGCAGAGGGGAACGAACGCACAAAGGGGGACTCTAACACACGACAACGACCAGTCTCTGTGAAAATAAGTGGAAAAAATAGATCTTACAGGTCTAAAACACGTCCTGTCAAACATGTGGCCGAGTGTTTGAGTCCTGCCAACCTTCTGCCACACACTGTATAATCTGCTCGTAACCGCCTGGAGTCAGTCACATGATTTGATTGGGTTATGTGACCTACAGGCACGTGAGACGGTTGTAGGTAATCTCTTATGAATATTAACGGAATGCAGATACGCTGTTTATGTTGCTTTGTGTTAATGATGTAGAATCATTAACTACATGCAACACAGCAAACGATGAGTAACAAAATACCCTTGTTATGTTATTCCTGTAGTTCTGATATTCCATTTTCAATTGCGGATTTTATTGTATATCATAAACAGACGTGATAAGATGAACTTTATACGGTTCTTAACGGTCTTGTGAAGGCTAGATATTGACTCTATGTTGTTGATATTAAACCGCACTATATAGAGACCTCGAGTGAGATCTATAAGAAGACTCCATGCGTGTCTGTATAATGTCACACCTCAGTTCAGTGCAGGTAAAGCAAACAGGTCCAGAAATGAAGGTCCAGAAATGTTACACTGCACAGAAAGTTTCTTTGTATTTTTGTATATTCAGTTGTAATTATTTGGGTTAAAATACAGTTTATAGTTAACACACTCTGGTTTAGACAAACAGGCTGGGGCGAGCGATGCACACCCATCATGTTTTGTCCATGGCTACATCATCGTAAGAAATGACCCTGCTTTGGGGTCAAAACTGTCCCCTGATATTAGGTCTGTTTAGGTTAAAACTATGGTACCAAAGATGATCCCTGTATTTTCTACAGCAGCCACAGTTTTACTCTGGTACTTGTAGTAAAACTGTGGTTATATATATGTAATTACCATGTTTCATTTTCATAAGGGAGGTGCAGAAATGTCTCTCTGTAAATCTTGACTTATAATGTTATGCTTTGAAGTGAGCTGCGGCTTGGACAGTCAATTCAGCAACATACTGGCAACTCACAAACACCGTTTAATTCCCAGACGCCCGAGCTGGTGCCGTTTACACGTGAGTCCACTCGCGGCTCCGGGTACAAGCGCGCGTGCGCTCTAGTTGCCACGCGCAGAGTGAGTGTGCGCGAGGGAAAGTGGCAGCTCGAGCGAGCGCGCACGCACCTCATCATTCAGAGGCGCTGAGCTATACGGACGCGACGCACCGCACCGCCGCTCCGCTCACACTGGATTAACAAGAGGAAGAGCACGAGAAGTCGGAGAAAGTTATGGAGGAAAGATTATCCAGAATGCCGGGCAGACAGTTCTTGGATCACGCAGATTTCTTGGGGTAATTCTGGTAGTTTTGTTATTAACGCGGCTGATGTTACGCTTTGGAAACGCGTAAAGATGAACAGTAAATTGAACGGATGCGTTTCTTATACATTGGGTATTTGTTTTATAGGGTTGAATATCCGTCTCTATACATGTGCAAATCAAAACGAGGCATGAAGAGAGAGGAAGGAAAGGTAAGCAAACCGTGGAGCGCTGATGAAAATGTCGCTTCAGATGACACGCGGTTTGTCAGGACTCGTTATTAAGAACTGTTAGTTGTTACTCTGAGGACTTTTGCGCTTTGTCTCTGAATTTGCAGGACGCTTACAAGTTACCGCACAGACTGATCGAGAAAAAGAGGAGGGACCGAATAAACGAATGCATTGGGCAGCTGAAAGATTTATTACCGGAGCATCTCAAACTCACGGTAAAGTCATCCGAACCCAATTTGGTCTCGTGAAAATGCGTTCTGTGATTTGAGTAAAGTAAACATAGAGTAAAGTTGATATTGGAATCGGTTGCATGAGTGTTTGTTCTGTCTACAGACTCTAGGTCACTTGGAGAAAGCGGTTGTTCTTGAACTGACGCTGAAGCATTTAAACACGTTGACGGCCGTCACGGAGCAGCAGCACCAGAAGATACTCGCTCTGCAGAATGGTACATTACATAATCCACAGCCTACACACCTGCAGTCAGAGAAACATCATTAAAACCGAGTAGACGCAGTTTAAACTTCTGTTCCTTTATTAAAATAACAGTATATACAGTATAAACAAATAATGATGTAATGTGCTGTCTGTCTGTCTCAGCATCATGTCCGTCAGTATCATAAAGAATAAGTTGTGTGTCTTTGGCAGGGGAGCGGTCGCTGAAGTCTTCTCTCCAGGCCGATTTAGACGTTTTCCATTCCGGCTTTCAGGCTTGTGCCAAAGAGGTCCTGCAGTATCTGAACAAGGTGGAGAACTGGACCGCGCGCGAGCAGCGGTGCACGCGGCTCATCAGCCACCTGCACAAAGTTTCCGCGCAGTTCCAGCCCGGAGCTCGACTACTGCAGCAGCCGCTCCCCGGCGACGACGCTTCACAGCGGGACGCGCATGCCAACTGCGTCCCGGTCATCCAGAGGACTCACAACCTCGAGCTTAACGAGAACGACACAGACACCGACAGCGGATACGGAGGAGAGGCGGAGAAAGTCGATGGCAAACGCGAGAAAGTATGTGACACGCCGAAAGGAGTTAAGATCAAGCAGGAGTTTGGAGACGAGCGCGTCACCAAAAAACCCAAAATGAGCTGGTCTGCGAACGGTGCGTCCTGCGCAGATTCCGCTAATATCCGGCCGGACGTCGCGTTTATGAGCTCGTTAATGGGAATGCCCGGTGTTGGAGGACAACAAACTCCGTTTTGCATGCCGTTTTACTTCATTAACCCGTCCGCAGCAGCGTCCTACATGCCCCTATTAGATAAAAGCCATTTGGAGAAGCTGGTGTACCCGGCGGCGGCGCTGACCTCCCCGTTCCCCTGGCTTTACCCCGGGGTTCCCGCGCACGCCTCTGCCGCAGCCGCGGCCGCTGCTGCGATCGCTTTTCCCGGTGTGTCCCCCGATAAAATCTCTGGGTTTGATGCAGCGTCCTTAAAAGACAACGATCTGTCCTCTCCCGACGGTGAGCTGTCCAATGAAGCCGAGCTGTCTTCTCCTGTGTCCGGGGAACATGGATCAGATAATGATGCTGGCCATCAGCCCCAAAGAAACGAAAATGATGGTACATAAGCTGAACTTTTCCCTCTTTCACCAATTTGCTTGTAAAATCGCATCTATTTATCCGTTTCTTGATTTAATAGTCATTATATTTCATTA
The DNA here is from genome assembly GCA_036877575.1 of Botia almorhae. Taxonomy (NCBI): domain Eukaryota; kingdom Metazoa; phylum Chordata; class Actinopteri; order Cypriniformes; family Botiidae; genus Botia; species Botia almorhae. Next base: position 6,187 of record JAZGTJ010001355.1, on the reverse strand, counting down.
AATATCATTATATGAGTATTTAGTATAGCGTTTCTATGGATTTCCAAACCAAGGCTGTTCATTTATTTGATATTATTTTTGTATTGTTTTTTTTTTCAACATTCTTATGATTCAACAAAAATCGGTTTCTGGTTTCTAAGGGGAGAGTGGGGGACGGTGTAACAGCCAGTGTTTTGAGCACTGAGTTTTTTGAATGAATATCAAAACGATTGGCCGTGACCATTATGACCGTGTGTCCTGCCATCCAATGGCACATTGGACTGAAAACGAGTGAAATCTGTTTTCTCTGATGTTTTCATCTTGTTGTTGTTTGTTTGTTTGTAATGAAGGAACTTAGTTTAGTGCAATGCATCTGATATTCATCATCTTTAAGCTATAGAACGACGACGCTTATCCAGCGACTTCTCAAAGATTTGGAATTCACATATTGGACTCTTGGATGTATATGTTTAATACTGACCTCAAGCAGGCTGGTGTGACTGCTACAGTATTTATCTTATAACTTTCTATTTGCTACCGTAAGACTGTATTTTGTTGACAGAACCAGTCCTGTTTTCTCTTGTAATGTTTAGTGCTCAAAAGTTTAAGACTTCAATACCTCAACATATAGTAGTGTTTGGGCCTGGTCTCATTTATACAGCAAAGATGCTCCTCTGGTAGGGGCGATGACAAACTTTTCTGAACATTTCTGATTGGACGAATCGTGTGCGCAACAATTCTTTAATGTTACAGCAGCCCCGCCTCTCTCTCCTGAACAACACGGACGACCAATTAGTCCGAATTGTGTATGTGAAGGAAAGCAACGCTCTGGATTGGAAAAATTAATGAATTATCTCAATTATCTCTCAGCCATCATTGAGAGGGCTTGTGATTTCATGAGAATGTTTTACCAGCTCAAAGAATTTGACATTTGCCCCCGTCATGTGACCAGAGCGTCACATTGCTCGCACCTCTAGCTTAAAATGTACAAGGTATATTAGCACCTTATGAAACTTTGATATTGAATGTAATCTGTGTTCTTTTGGTAGATATTAAAGTTTGTACTGTATATATTCTGATAAAGGTGGTTATTTAATCCAGGATAAAGTGCACTTTCTCTTGGCCTTGTCAATTTCCTATAACACAGTCCTCACTCGTCATGTTTTAACCAACGCCCTTTGAACTCAATGTATGTTTTCTTAAAGAAATGAACTAAAAGGCAAGTGTTGGACTGTGCGTATCTCTGTATGTATTACATCATGATTCTCTTGTGCTAGTCAATTCCAACATTTTAAAAACTCACCTTAACCTCGACGGGCTGCCGATGGGTTGTTTGTGGTAGAGAGCTGTTACCGCTTTGACAGAGTAAAAGTTTTGAAACTTTGAAAGCGATAGATGTTGATCAGTCATGGTTTGCTTTTCTAAAACACTGTCACTGTTCACAAGCTGTGAGACGCTGATTATTATGGGTCATGCTGTAAAATATACAAATGTTGTGGAGCACTGTAACATGCCAAATAAATAAAAATATAAACAGACCTTTGAACTGGACTGACCTTCAACACCAAGAGGTGCTTTTGTGTTTACATTGAGGAACGATGTCAAAATTTTCACCTCGCTCACATTTTATTGAATGTGTTTCTTTCTATGCCCGAGTTCACGAACGCACAAGAGACGTAAAGTAACAGCTGATCGATTCCTGCTTCTATTGTAACACCTTTCAAAGGCCCTTTAATGTCTTCGCCTCAGCTGGCATTTGCCTCAGTGGGGGCACGTGGATGTATATAGTCTGTGAATACGCTGTATGTTTACTGTTCATGTTGTAGAGAAATTGGATGTTTTTTAAAGGACAAACTGAGCCCCTGTTGTACATTTTCACTAATGCTTTACACACATCTGCGGTTAGAAATTACGCAGCTCAGTTGTCAAATAAACATAAGCTCGTGTGAACCAAATGTTTTTACCTCCCTCGTTCATTTAAATGCTGATGTAGGTGACTTTTATGTAATGCATCATTGTGTTCACAGCACACAGTGGAAAGTTTGTGCACGTGACAGAAAAATCCATCTGATCTCCACTGACTTTATGACAGGTCAAAGTACACGTGCCAAACATCTATTACACTGTTACTTTGTTGTTAAGCTCTCAGAAACACTTGCGTACAGTTAGCATCAAGCGCTACTGCTCTCAGCTACAGGTAGACAGATGACGTGAATAATCTGGGATGGGATTAGCACCGATAACTTTTAATATTTAACACAAGGTAACAATGACAAATGAAAACCAGTGTAATCGGTAATTAGTGTAAAACTCTTTGTATGGCACAGATGTGGATCCTGCAGAGAACTGACACAGCGTTTGGATCAATAAAGATTTGTATGAAGTATCGTATGATCACCCAAAAATCTTTGTGTTTATTTGCTGTTCGGAATACCACTGAAATCAAAGCAAACCAAATACAACAATCAAAAGGGCTTTAAATAACAGACATCGTAGAATGTTTTTGTGGAATTACAGTATGAGTCAGCTTAAAAACCAGCTGACACAAGATTTATAATGTCAGAACGTAAAAACTAAGTAAACACAGTTCACATGAGTCTCTGGTGATCGGCGGGAGGTGTCATTTCACTGTTTTTGTGTAAAATAAGGAACCCAACCAAAGATGTCATGTGAACTGCTTTTACGTAAGCTTATCACACAAATTTAATTTTTAATCATACAAATTATAGCTTGTGGGAATTTCAAAATATTAAAGAAACCAACAGCAGGGCTATTCTGCTACATTTTCATGTAAACCTAAAATATAGAATCAGTAACCATATAATTTATTTGCATTAACTGAAAGTCATGAACTCAAAACTTGCTTTAAACAAACAAATTCATGCATTCATTGCAGCAGGTGAGCATTTATTTTCACCAGTTTTGGTCCAATCAGTGTCTAAACCCTTAAAAAGTTGTGGAGCTAAGAATGTGTCGTGTGAAATGCACAATAAGAAGGAAAGGGGCACAGAAAGTCGCTGTCACCTTTACAGAACGAAACGAGAAGACTGCAGATGACGAGATGATACTTCCCTCTAGTGGTTAAACTCTGAAGACACATGCAGGTTTATAGCACATCGCCGTGTGTGTAGCTCAGTGGTTCTCAAACTGGGGGGCCACCAGATGGCGCTAGGGGGGCTGCATAGAAATTTCTAGTTTAGGAAATAAAACTATATAAACTATACACTTACAATAAGACATGTTTTACACAATGCTCAAATATAAATGTATTACCATATGAATTCTCAAAAAACAACACAGAAATACACGAACAAGATTCCACGTTAGCGTTTTCATTATGCCCCTCCAGGAGAAGCATATAAAAGTTTGTATTGCTTACGTTTTGACAATGGAATTAATTTGATTTATTTTAATGAACGCCCAACAATGATGACAATAACCACGAATCTGGATTCTAGAAACATCTCTATTCAGATTGCGCAGAGCTGTAACTGCGCAGGATGCAGCGCAGTCTTGACGCTCCTGAACGCGCCCTCGTCACATGACTGTGAGTAAGTTGCGGGGCGTCGCATCAGCTGACTGCGACCGTTTGCCCTAAATATCACATCACGCGACACTACACCCTCAATACATCAACACTACCCCTCAGATGTGTTAACAGCCCCCGAGGTTTAGCAAACATGAGGATCGCCTGTCTGCTGCTAGCTGCTGTCTTTGTGTGCACATCCGACGCGATTGTTCGGTAAGACAAACAAAGTTAACGACAACAACAGCGACGCGTTCCGATTCCGCGACTGTAAACCTCGTGATGGGACGCCGTATTGTGCGCGTAGTTGTTGGTTTTACTTTGTTTAGACCTACATCTACTTGTTTAGACCTACATAAACGGATTTAAAGAGCTAAAAACTTAGTGAACTGAATTAAATTCGTTGTTATTACGTTCGGTCCATGCTATGATACTTTAAGTGTTGTCTGTTTAGGGAGCTTAATAGGTTTTAAGATAAAGCCCTTGTGTGAAAGGTCGTTTGTGACTCTGTTGTTTATGGGTCAGTATGTGAGACCCTTTACAGTTCAGTCTTAAGAGATCCGGTCTAGCCCTCTTAAACTAATTTTGTGTAAGTATGTGTCAACTTGTATAATTGACGTACGTCCTCCTGAGATGTCTATGTTAGTGTGTCTCACTGTCTTATCAATATCCAAAACACAACCATACATCGGAAAGAAATAATGTGTTTGATTTGAATGAAGGTACAGACGTAGTTTAGCAAAAAACAAGAAGCAAAGTCTTAAACCACATATTTATTTATTCGTTTTTTAATAGTTTTATGTCTAATACTATATGTATGGTATACAATTAGGCCCAGTTCGCATTTTTAGCCATTTTCCAGACTAGCCGCATTGCGAGCAGGTGATCTGAGTTCTGCCAGCTACTGATTGCACAACAGACACGTTATCTCATTTGCTCATGAGATAAAGCAAATGAGAGACTGACCGACTTTAGCCTGAGAAGAGTTGCATGTTTTGGTAATGACTGCAAGGTAACGAATGGCACACGCTCTAGTAGGTTGGTGTTTACATTTACGTTTATGCATTTGGCAGATGCTTTTATCCAAAGCGACTTACAGTGTAATAATGTTGTGCATTTGATTAGTATGTGTGTTCCCTGAGGATCGAACCCACAGCCTTTGTGCTGCTAACACAATGCCCTGCCAATTGAGCTACAGGAACAGATGCCAGATAAAACCTTATAGCATTTCTTTGTCTCTCTCCAGGATTCCCTTAAAGAAGTTTCGCTCCATTAGACGTACACTGAGTGATTCTGGGAGAGCTGTAGAGGAACTTGTGGCTGGTTCTGTACCTCTGAAATACAACCTGGGCTTTCCAGCTAGCAATGGTCCAACCCCAGAAACTCTCAAAAACTACCTTGACGTGAGTGTTGTTTCCTGTCCTTTAGGTAGTTTCCTGCCTGAGATGTTTGTGGTGTGTTTACTGTGCTGATCTGATCTCATGCATCAGTCCTGTGACTGCAGTAAAACATCTCCTAGTCATTTACCAACACATCTCTGGCCTGGTTTTTCTAAAGATCTCTAACATAATGGTTTAGTAAAGTAATGAATTTGGCCAGGAGTCTCAAGTAACATGGCTTTAACCACAGAAGTTGCAACACATTGCATGTCATTTTATGCAAACAAGCAGAGAGTGTGTGTTCTTGATTGTCATATGATGATTACGTTTCACCATGTCATCATGGGAGAACTTGACGGGACAAAAGACAATGTTGAAAACTGTGTAATCATGTTAATTCAGCGAAAAATGTGCTTGTATGTTTCCTGTCATAAGCTCCAATGGAAAACATTAAGAGCAACGTTTTTTAGACCTCTGGTCATGAGTCTGTTTGTCAAGCCTAGGAAACAATGGCTTACATCAGCTGAGTGACCGTAACAATCTGCTTTGGGAAGGGCCAACTGCTATTAATGCCACAAGTAGTTTTGTAAGCAGGATTTGTAAACAGTTAAGATCTCTAATGCACAATGCAGAAATAAACATGATCTCTGATGCCTAAGAGCTTTTATAAATGACCTTTATCCCAAGAAAATTATTAAATAAGCAAGATTTTACACTTTTGTTAGATTCAATAAGATAACAGAATTCATGTTACTGTTATTCTCAGACATTGATTTTAAACTGTGCTGTGTTATAATTTATAACCCATTAGTAAATAAAATGTGGGCATGTTAAAACTAATAATCATATGTATATAATAGATTAGAATTAGTAGGATTTGTCACTTTGTAAATATCGAAGGTTTATTTGAAAAGTAACATTATTGTGAGTTGAAATATAATGAATATAGTTGAAAGCTGTGACTCTGTAATTGTTGCTTCTCTATCGCCATCTCTGTTTGAAATGTAAAACTGCAGGTTTGTACTTTATGTTGAACTGACATTTCCTGGGAAATCTGACTCAGATTAATCATTATTATGGGGCAGCCGTGGCCTAATGGTTAGTGAGTCGGACTTGTAACCCAAAGGTTGCAGGTTCGAGTCTCAGGTCCGGCAGGGATTGTAGGTGGAGATTGTGAATTACCAGCACTCTCTCCACCCTCAATACCACGACTGAGGTGAGACCCTTGAGCAAGGCACCAAACCCCCAACTGCTCCCTGGGCGCCGCAGCAATGGCTGCCCACTGCTCCGGGTGTGTGTTCAC